>PVJD01005097.1:0-121645 GCA_004026545.1 Mormoops blainvillei
GAAACAGACATGCAATTCTAAGATGCAGAGAGTCTCCCAAACAAGATGGATGCAAAGAGGACCACTCTACCACACATCATAATTAAAATGCCAAAAGTTAAAGATAAAGAGAGACTCTTAAAAGCCCCAAGAGAAAAGAAGTTAATTACCTACAGAGGAGTTCCCATAAGACTGTCAGCTGATTTCTCAAAAGAAACTTGCATGCTAGATGGGATTGGAAAGACATATGCAAAGTCATGAAATGCAGGGACCTACAGACAAGATTGCTCTACCTATTAGATCTATCATTTAGAATTGAAGTGCTTTATGTGCTTCCCAGACAAGAAAAAATTTATCATCACCAAATGATGATTATTTGATATGTCAAATAAGGGACTTGTTTAAGAAAAAAGAAGGTAACAACTAGGAACAATAAAATGACAATAAATACATATCAATAAAAAATTGAATCTTAAAAAACTAAGCAGATGAGGAACAGAGACAGAATCATGGACCTGGAGAGAGTTTTGATAGTTATCGGATATGGGGGGAGCGGAAGAATGGGTGAAGTGACGAGGGTATTAAGAAGTGCAAATGGGTAGTTACAGAATAGCCATGGGGATGTAAAGTACAGTATAGGAATTGGAGGAGCCAGAGAACTTAACAAGCATGACCCATGGACATGAACAATGGTGTGGGGATTACCTGAGGGAGCAGGGCATGCTAGGTGGAGGGGGATAAAGTGGGGAAAATAGGGACAACTGTAATGGCATAATCAATAAAATATAATAAAAAAAATTTTTTTCTTCACTCCAGAAAGAAACCTGTACCCATTAACAGTCACTCCCACCTACCCTAACCCCTAAACCTTCAACCCTCCCTCCATGTTCCCTCAACACCAGGCAACCCACCAATCTACTCTCTTAAGGTATTTGCCTGTTTTGGACATTTCACCTCTGCAGTAGTTAACTGTTTTTGTATGGCTTTTTTTTTTCCTTTTAAGTGAGTTTTAAGAGATGTTTTATGTTTCACAATGCGAGTTAGGTATATGCGTTTAGTTTGGAACTTTCAGATGCGTTTGTATGTCCTTAGGAAATGAAAGAAAACTTACATAGTTTTAAGATTACAAATGAGTTTTTAGTTTTCTTATTCCTTTATGGAAAATGGGGCTTCAGATGTACACTGCCTAGATTTTTTTCATAGTCAATGATATTTGCTAAAAGCTCTCAGTATGTGATAGGAAATGTATTTTTATTGAAAGATAGCCTGAACCGATTTTTGATTGTGAAGTGCTTAGGTTAAAGTGGAATCATCCTATATCCTCTGGAATCTTTTTACAAGATCTCATTTGAGGGACCTGATGTCATGGGCTTCACAGGTCATCACTGCGAGGTTATAACATACATGTATTTACAAAGTTCTGGTGACCATATATAAAATTGTTCAGATACTTAACTGTACCCTTGGAAAAGCTGAATACTTCATGAAGGCTTTTTTGCATCTCTAGAAAAAGATGTTTGTGTAATAGGAAAGGCATCTTACCATTATCAAAAGCAAATAAGAGCTTTTCCAAAAAACATGATAAGACTCAAGAATGCAAGGTGAAACTTTTGCAAAAAGGCTTTCCAGTTTTTAAATATAAAGGTTTAATATGCACAGTATAGTAAATACAGCAGAATTCCTAGGGCATTCTTCTGGTAATCTAAAATTCTAAGTGCCGTGAAAAGAATGCAGGGATATAACCACTTTTCAAAATAATTAGTCATGTTCTATTAGTTCAATAGCCAAGATGGAGAGAGAGAGAAGGCGATAATGGAGGGTATTAAACATAGAATGCTAATCAAATTTTGCTGAATTATTTTTATTTATTTTGAGATGTGATTGCTATATAACATTGTAGAGGTTTAAGGTGTAGAATTACTGATTTGATATATTTATATGTTGCAATATTACCACTGTAATGTTAGCTAACACCTCCATCTGGTCACATAATTATCATTCCTGTTTTAAGGTGAAGACGTGCTCCATAATTTAGAATAAATTTTCAGTGAATCAGATACAGTCTCATCTTAATGTTTGTGCTAAATTATTTTAGCAGTAGTTTTGGGGACATCAGTCTTTATGTGAATCTGTGCTACACATCTAGAGAGAAATAATATAGCATCTATGTAGTTAGATAACCTGTGAGCTGGCACTTAATGATTGATGGGCATTGCCCCCTGCTTCAAAGGAATGACTACAGGGTTACTAAAAAGTTATTTTAAAATAACCAGGACGAAAGGAGATTATTTGTTATTTGAAAGAATTTTTCTTACACCTAAAGCAAAAAATTATAAGATGGATAAATAGTAATTTTTGGATATAGTGTGTGACTGTATAGTTGAGTAGCTGTGTATAGGCTTCTTGTTTAGATAATTCATTCATACAGTTTAAATAAAAAGGTACAAAAGGATTTTTAAGTGAAAAACCTTTTTTCTGCCTCTGTTTCCTGGCCACCAAGCTTACTTCCCTAGAAACAGTCATTGTTGCTAGTGGATGGTGCATAGTTCCAGAAATACATTGTGCTTATACAAACAAATATGTGCGGCAAGTTTATTTATACTTTTTTCCCTCCCCTTTTGTACAAAAATGGTAGCATACATAGATTGATCTGTTTCTTCTCTGCCCCCCCCCCCCCCCCCCCCCCCCCCCCCCCCCCCCCACTTAACTCTGTATCTGGAGTTTAGTCCTATTTGAGCACATAAGAGCTTCCTCATTTTTCTTTTTTTTTTCTCATAGCTGCACAGGCAAATAACAGTTTAATGGGAAAAGAAGCTTTCAATATTGTGGGTAATTGGGAGTTGAGTATATTATAGTATTTTAAATCAAATCTGCCAGTGTGATCTACATAGACTGAGAAATTTGACCAAGAAATAGAGTTTAGAGTAGCCTCTGACATGAAGATAAAATGCTTGTTTTTTCACTGGATGATGGCAAACATGGAAATGGTTCTTAAACATAGAGATAAAATAGCTGTCAGTTATCAAGGCATATTAATGATAGACAACATTTATTGAGTGACTACTAAGTGCCACACACACTGCTAATTGCTATATACTTACCTTGTTTGAGCTATACAAGAGTATCTTTTTTAAAAAAAATATTTATTTTTAGACAAAGGGGAAGGGAGAAAGAGAGGGAGAGAAACATCAATGCGTGGGTGCCTCTCGCACGCCCCCTACTGGGGACCTGGCCTGCAACCCAGGCATATGCCCTGACTGGGAATTGAACTGGCAACCCTTTGGTTTGCAGGCTGGCCCTCAATCCCCGGAGCCACACCAGCCAGGGCAAGAGTATCTTGAGACTAGTGGTGGTGTTACCCTCACCTTACAGTGGAGAAAGTGAGGTTTTTAGTGGACAATTATTTGCGCAAGGCCATACAAAGTAAGTGGAGGTTTATGCATTCCTGTAAACAACAACATCTCTTTCTGTCTACCACAATATTGCTAACTTTTGCTTTATATCAGAGGAAGTACTGGAAAGAGTTGATCTGTGAAATTACTTTTGATTTTTAAAGGAAGTAATGTTTAACCCAAATAGATTCGTTTAAAATTTTTTTTATTTATTGATTTTAGGGATTGGGAGAGAAACATCAATATGTTATTCCACTTACTATTGTTGGTTATTCCTTTTATGTGCTCTGACCAGGGATTAAACCAGCAACCTTGGCATATCGGGACGATGCTCTAACCAACTGAGACCCAGCCAGGGCTACCAAAGAGAAATTTTGTGTTGTCTTGGTAACCAGTGATTTTCAGAAGACCTATACTTTGTGTATGCTCTAATAAAAGATTAATGATAATCTGAAAAGTTTGTGTAGTAAACAAATGTATCTTTTTATATTTGATAAATTTTCCACTCAAAATTTAAATTTCTCTTAAATTTTATGACATCTAATTATATTGAGTATACGTATTTTGTTCAGCATGATTGGTCAAAACAAACAGAAATAACCATTTTGAGTTTTTTAAATAAAGTATTGTGGTTCATAAAGAAACCTTAAGGGTTCGTTTCCTTAATCTTACTTGAAGTTAAACCATTTATGACATACATGTATCTTTTTTTAAAAATGAGTGGACAGATCTATATATATTATTAATCCTTATTGTCAAAAAGTTCTTATATCTGAATTAGAGCCTTTGTATTTAATATTAAAATTTTTTCAGTTTTTTCCCTCTTTCTAAAAGGAATATAATACCAGTTTTTTGGTAAGGTTTTAACAATAATAGAATTATTTACTTGATGCTGCAAATAGGGTATTTTAATTCTAATGTTAGAATGCCCCAGGGCTCAATCTAATGTCTAACATATTTTTTTACTTATTATCTTTCTCACCCCATGAAATGTTAATTTCATTATTTTTTAATTTTAATCACTGGTGTATCCCCAAGAGTGGGAATAGTGCCTGGCACATAGTCGGCGCTTTGGGGGAAAAAAAAAAGATTTTATTTATTTATTTATTACAGAGAGTGGAAGGAAGGGAGAAAAAGAAAGAGAAACATGGATGTGTGAGAGAAACACACACATCGATTGGCCGCCTCTCACACACCCCCAGCCGGGTAGCTGGCCCACAACCCAGGCATGTGCCCTGACCTGGAGAATCGAACTGGCAACCTTTTGGTTTGCAGGCGGGCACTTAGTCCACTAAGCTACACCATCCAGGGCAGTAGGTGCTTTTTAGATGTTTGTGGAATGAATGAATATTGAAGTAATCACTAGTTGCTTTGGAAAACATTTGTAAATACTGCTTTAGTTTTTAAAAATGTATTTTAGCTACTACATAGATATAGTGCTGGTTACAGTAGAATCATTTTATAGACTTCAGAGTGCTTTATGAGTTGTCTGCTGGTAGTAGGACTAAGTCTACTGGTCATTGAGATTAGGAAAGCTATTTGCTATGGGGACTATATTTAGAATGGATATAGTAGGTTACTTTTACCCAAAGCTGCACAATTGTTTTGTTTATCTATCTTTGGAAGTGTTCCTTCCAAATGTAGATCTAGAGTAAGCAATAGCTGCCATCCGAGATATTTGGTATTAGACTTTTTGGTGGTAACAAGCAAGAAATCATGTTGTTTGGGTTTAAAAATTGTTGCTGAATTGATTTTTATTTATAAAATCATTTTTAGAACTGTTTGCATTAATTGAAGTATAACAAAGTACGCTTTTGTTATTCTAGGTGAAAAATTTAGAGAACTAATGGATAAGTTCCTGAGGGTTAACTTCAGTAAAGGCTGCCCGCCCTTGTTTACTACTTTGAAATCTTTATATTACAATACAGAAAAGGTAAAATTTGGTCTTCATTCAGTTTTGCTATAGTCTTTTTACTAAATTATTTTAGAAAGATTTCCATGTGAATAATATGCTATAATTTAATCATTTTTCTATTCTAATAATGTTATTCACTTGAACTGAAATTATATGTATGTAGTCTGAGTACTATCAAATGGAATGTCAGTCTCAAATTTACAGAGTAAAAGCTTTATAAAAGCACTGAGATGATTAAAGATTGTTGTTATTTTTAATGGCTATACTTTACTATAAACTTGACACATTGTCTCCAGAGGTCTGTATTTAACTATTTTGTGATTAATCATTTATTGTTTTATAGTATGATTGTGGACTTTCTAATTTGTTATGCATGCTTTTAAAATTAGAAAGCATGGATAATTGAGTTAGTACAACAGTAAAATGCCATTTGGTACTATTGGTTTTAACTTAATAAGGCTACATTTTAATAATATAGTTCAAGTAGTTCTTGAATAAAGAGAATAATACTTTTCTGCTTTTTTTTAATTAGAAAAGAGACAGTCTTAAATTAGAAAGATAATTAGAAAATTAAAAGTTAATAGAAGACAAGTTGTAATTCTGTTTCCAAGCATTACTTCTTAATTATTAAGTTCTAAAATTTGTTTTCTATAGCTAAGAGTTTTTGAAAGTTACTGATGTATAAGGAAAAGATTTCATGATACTTTTAGTTAACCCTGTATCACTTTATTTAGCTTTGAACCATAATTATTTATGAATAATAAACTATTGAAAACAAGGTCAATAATAGGATAACTGATTGGCATTTTCTCCCTCATGGCAGCAGGTTTCATAAACTAAAAGTGACAACTGATTGTATGTAGTATTGGTTAGTAGAAATTGTCATTTACATTTAAAAAATTACATTTCTTTAATCTCTCTAGTATTATGTACTTGTAATGGTACTGTCAATTTTTAATAAATAGTGACTGATTCTTAGGAAAACATGTAGCAGTGACTACCAAAAATTTCTGTGGGTTATTTAAAATTATGTTTGCCAAACTTCCTTTTTTTCCTTTGGCAAAGGTGACAGGGAAGAAAGGTGAGATAGAAAGTCAGAAATAATAAAGAACTTACATATGTCAATTAGAATACTGCTTTTGTAACAAACTCTTGCAGCAACTACTGAATACAGTGGTCATTAAAGAATTTGTTTCCTTTAGGCTTTCACTGGCTTTCTCAGTTATCACAAGGGGCATGAGCTTTTTATTTTTTTCAGATCCCCCCAATATTGATCCAAAATTATAATCACAAAGGTATTAAGTATTTGTTGGTATTTTATAAAGCATGGAATTTGCATTTTTTAAAGAAAACACTGATAATGTATTAATTTATATGGGAACCATTGGCTTTTTTTTAAAAAGGTGACAGAACCCTTTTATTTTTTAATTTATTGATTTTTACATTGAGGTCTTTGATCTGCTTTGAATGCATCATTGTATATGGTATGAGGTAGGTGTCCAGCTTCTTTCTTTTGCATGTGACTATTCATTTTTTTCAGCACCATTTGTTGAAGAGATTATTCTTTCTCCACTGAAAGACCTTGGCAACCCTGTTGAAAATAAATGGACCAAAATGTGAGGGTTCATTTCTGGATTCTCAGTTCTATTCTACTGATTTGTGTGCTTATTCTTATACTAGTAACACTTGTCTTCTATTTTTTCTCTTTTTAATTGAATTTATTGGGGGCGACATATATTAATAAAATTATATAGGTTTCTGGTATGTAATTCTGCAGTACATCATCTGTATATTCGTCTTGATTACTGGGGTAAGTTTCGAAATTAGGAAGTATGAATGTGCCTAGTTTGGTTTTTTACAAAATCTTTTTGGCTATTTAAGATTTTTAAATTTCCATTTAAATTTTAGGACCAGCTTTTCAATTTGTACAAAGAAGCCATCTGGGATTTTATAGGGATTGCATTAGTGTGTAGATCACTTTGAGGAGTATTCCCATCTAAACAACATTAAGTCTTTCAGTCTGTGAACATACGTTGTCTTTCCATTTATTTAGATCTTCTTTAATTTCTTTTTAAATAATTTTACTTTTTAATTACAGATTATATTTAATATTATTTTGTATTAGTTTCAGTTATAAGCATAATGGTTTGATAGTCATATACTTAACAAAGCCCCTCACACCCCCTGCCGATATCACTCATCTATTGATGGACATTTGGGTTGTTTCTGTAGCTTGGCTATTGTAAATAACGCTTTGATGAGCCTAGGGATGTATATATTCCTTTGATTTAGTGTTTTGGGTTTCTTTGGATAAATACTGAGAAAATCACTGGGTCATAAGGCAGCACTAATTTAAAATTTTTGAGGACCCTCTATACTGCCTTCCACAGTAGCTGCACCAGTCTGCATTCCCACGAGCAGTGCAGGAGGGGTCCCTTTTCTCCACATCCTTGTCAACACTCGTTTGTGGATTGTTTCATTGATTGGTTTTTAAAGATAAATCAGTATTACCAGGTAGTTAACTGATTGTCTTAGTTTATTTAATTTTTTAAAAGATTTTATTTATTTTTAGAGAGAGGGGGAGGGAGGGAGAAAGAGAGGGAGAGAAACATCAGTGTGTGGTTGCCTCTTGTGTGCCCTCTGGTGGGGACCTGGCCCACAACCTAGGCATGTGCCCTGACTGGGAATTGAACCGGTGACCCTTTCGCAGGCCAGCATTGAGTCCATTGAGCCATACCAGTTGGGGCTGTTTGTGGATTTATTGATTAGTCATTTTGACAGGTGTGAGGTAATACCTCATGTCGTTTTAATTTCTATTTCTCTGATGATTAGTGATGTTGAGCATCTTTTCAGATGTCTATTGGTCCTCTGCATGTCCTCTTTGGAAAAATGTCTGTTCCCTGCTTATGTTTTAATTGGATTGGGTGTATTATGAATTTTTGATATTATCCCCTTATCGGATGTATCATTGGTGAATATCTTTTTTCTTTCAGTAGGTTGTCCTTTTGTTGATGGTTTCCTTTGCTGTTTAGAATCTTTTTAATTTGATGTAGTCCAACTTGTTTGTTTTTTCTTTTGTTTCCTCTGCCAGAGGATATATATCAGAAAAAAATACTGCTTATAGAAATGTCAGTTCTGATCAAAATGGAGGCATTGGTAGACATACTTCACCCTCTTGCACAACTATAAGAAAGATAACAACTAACCTCAAAACAAAAAACATCCAGAACTGTCAGAAAGTTCAGAAAGTTGAACTGTATGGAAGTCCCAGCCAAGGATTTAAAGAAGCCATATTCATCCAGCCGGATAAGAGGGATAGAGATGGGGACCGGGGGGACAGAGAGGACGTGGTGTGGCAGTGACAGAGGCAATGCAGCTGGAGAATGGGCCATCTGACATTCACGTGTGGTGGATAAAATCAGGAGGGATACCTTGGTAGTGAGTGATCCCAGCCCAAGGCCAGACTGCACAGCCCAGGGTGCCAGCAACAGGAAAATAAAGCCCACAGCTTCTGACTGTAAAAACCAGTGGGGGTTGGGGCAGCAGAAAAACTGCCATTCTCTCAGGAGAGTCCATTTAAAGGGTCCACACAGTCCTAGAACAAACGCAAAACCACCCACTCTAGGAACCAGCACTGGGGCAGCAGCTAGACGGGACCCAGTCATATATGGGAAGGAGGTGAACTGACTGGAAACAGGGCTAGTGCTGAGCAAGCTTATGTGGCATTGTCCCCTCTCTGACCCCTCTCCCACATACAGAGCCACAAAGCTGTGAAGCAGTTTGCCTCACTCTGGTGATTACCTAAGGCTCTGCCCCATACAACTTAACAAGTACTCTAAAACAGGGAGTCAAAGCAGCTCCACCTAATACACAGAAACAAACTCAGGGAGGCTGCCAAATTGAGGAGACAAATATGGCCCAAATGAAAGAACTGAACAAAACCCCAGAAAAAGAACTAAGCGAAACACAGCCAACCTATCAGATGCAGAGTACAAAACACTGGTGGTGATCAGGATGCTCAGGGAACTCACCAAATATGGCAGAAGCATAAGGGAAGAAGTGAAGGCCACACTAAGTGACATAAAAATCCACAAGGAACCTATAGTGAAGGGAAGGAAGCCAGGGTTCAAATCAATGATTTAGAATGTAAGGAAGAACTAAACAAGCAGAACAGAATGAAGAAACAAGAATTCAAAAACAATAAGGAGAGACGACGACAACTCTGGGACACCTCCAAAAGTGCCAACATGAGAGTCATAGGGATGCCAGAAGGAGAAGAGGAAGAGCAAGAAATTGAAAACTTACTTAAAAAAAATAATGAAAACTTCTCTAATTTGGCAAAGGAAATAAACATGCAAGTCCAGGAAGCACAGGGAGTCCCAAACAAGTTGGACCTGAAGAGGATCACACCAAGACATACTGTAATTAAAATGACAGTGGTTAAAGGTAAAGAGAAAAGCAGAGAGCTACTACAAAGGAGTCCCTATAAGACTGTCAGCTGATTTCTCAAAAGAAACTTTGCAGGCAAGAAGTGTTCAAAGTGATGAAAAGCAAGGACCTGCAACCTAATTACTCTATCCAGCTAAGCCATCGTTTAGAATGGAAGGGCAGATAAAGAGCTTCCTAGACAAGGTAAAGGTAAAGGAATTCATCATCACCAAACTCTTATTATATGAAATATTAAAGGGACTTATTTAAGAAAAAGATCAAAACTGTGAACATTAAAATGACAACTCACAGCTGTCAACAACTGATTCTAAAAAACAAAAACAAACTAAGCAAACAACCAGAAAAGGAACAGAATCATAGATGTGGAGATCAGCTGGAGGAATATCAGCAGGGAGAGGGAATGGGGAGAATGGGGGAAAAGGTACAGGGATTAAGAAGCACAATTGGTAGGTACAGAATAGGCAGGGGTGTTAAGAAAAGTAAAGGAAACGGAGAAGCCAAAGAACTTATACGTGCAACACATGGACATAAGGGAAGGGTGGTACCTGGTGGAGGGGGTCAGAGGGGAAAATTGGGAGAACTGTAATAGCATAATCAATAAAATATACTTTTTAAAAAGTCAGAGATTTTACTGCCTGTCTTTTAGGAGTTTTATGGTTTTGAGTCCTACATTTAATTTGTTTTTAATCTATTTCGAGTTTATTCTTGTGTATAGTGTAAGAAGGTAGTCTGGTTTCTTTTTTTTTTTTGCGGGGGGAGTCGGGGGTCCACTTTTCCGAGCACCGTCTGTTGAATAGACTCTCTACCTCATTGTATGTTCTTGCCTCCTTTGTCATATATTAGTTGATCATATTGGCATGAGTTTATTTCTGATCATATTATTCCGTTCCATCAATATATGTCTCTGTTTTTATGCCAGTACTATGCTGTTTTGATTACTAGTATAGTTTGATATCAGGTAGCCTGATATCTCCAACTTTGTTCTTTCACAATATTGCTGTGGCTACTTTTATGGTTCCATATAAATTTTTGGAATATTTGTTGTAGGTCTGTGAGAAATGCCACTGATATTTTGATAGGAATTGTGTTGAATCTATAGATTGCTTTGGTTAGTATGGACATATTAATGATGTTAATTCTTCCCATCCATGAGCATGGTATATCCTTCCATTTCTTTGTATCTCATTCTAGATATTCTGTAATTTCTTTTAACATTGTTTTGTAGGTTTCAGTATGCAAATCTTGTATACATCTTGTTAAATTTGTTCTTTAAAATTTTTTTTATGCTTTTCTAGATGAATTTTCTTAATTCATCTTAATTTTTTTTATGCTTTTCTAGATGAATTTTCTTAATTCATCTTAATTTCCTTTTCAGATTGATCACTGCTACTATATAAAATACAGTCGATTTTTTGTAGATTTATTTTGTGTATTGCAACCTTGCTGAACTTATTAATGGTTGTAGTTAATGTAATGGATTCCTTAGGGTTTTCTCTGTCCAAGATCATGTTGTTTGCAAATAAGAAATTTATTTCTTTTTATTTTGCATTCTTTTTATTTCATTTTCTCAATTAATTGTCTTGGCATGTAGTGTTTAATTGAGATGATGAAAGTAAACATCTTTTTCTACTTCCTGATCAGGGGGAAAGCATCTAATCTTTTGTGATTAAATATGAACTATGGATTTTTTGTATATGCCTTTTATAATGTTAAGGAAGTTTCTACTATTCCAAGTTTGTTGAGTGTTTTTATTGTGAAAGGGTGTTGGACATTGTCAAATGCTTTTTCTGTGTCTGTTGAGATGATCAAGTGTGTTTTTAAAAAATTTTATTAATGCATTACATTAATTGGTTTTTAGATGTTAAACCAACCTTACATTACTAGGATAAAACTCATTTGATCATGGTGTATAATTGGGGATTTTTGCGTCTATATTTTTAAGAGATAGAGGTCTGTAGTTTTCCACTGATGTCTTTGACTGATTTTTATATCAGGGTAATAATGACCTTATAATGAGTTGGAAAGTGTTCCCTCCTCCTCTGAATTTGATTTTTAACTTTGTGAGAATTTGTATTGGTGTGAAATGTTTGGTAGACTTTATCAGTGAAGCCACCTGGGTCCGGATTTTTCTTTGTGGGTAGTTTTTATTACGTATTCAAACTCTCGTTATTGTTTTACTCCTATTTTCTGTTCTTGACTTGATTTCTGAAGTTTGTGTGTCTCTAGAAATTTGTCCATTTTATGTAAGTTATCCAATATTGGCATACTCCTTTATAATCATTTTTTCTGCTAAGTCAGTGGTGTCCCCTCTTTGATTTTTAATTTTAATAATTTGTTCATATTTTCTTGGTTAATCTAGCTAAAGATTTGACAATTTTGTCCATCTTTTTAGAGAACCAGGTTTTGGGTTTGATGATCTTCCCCTCTTGATTAATTTCCACTCTGATCTTTTCTGCTTGTTTCAGGTTTAATTTGGTCATCCGTTTTAGTGTTTTTTGTCTAACATATACTAGTATTTCATACTTTTATCTTTTACTTTGGTGACTTAGTGAGAAAAATA
The DNA here is from genome assembly GCA_004026545.1 of Mormoops blainvillei. Taxonomy (NCBI): domain Eukaryota; kingdom Metazoa; phylum Chordata; class Mammalia; order Chiroptera; family Mormoopidae; genus Mormoops; species Mormoops blainvillei. Next base: position 12,296 of record PVJD01005097.1, read on the forward strand.
TATTTTCTGTAAGGGTAAAGATGTGTATTGCACAGAAGGATAATTAGTAAAATCAGTTTTTATTTAATTTTAGTTCATCTTCCAAGGCTGAAACACGTCTTCTTACAGTCATTTTGATTTCTTTTACAACACATTCTTTTTGTGTGTGTTGTAAAAGAAATAAAATGACAGGATGAGATGCAAATTAATTTTGGACTTCCATTTTCAACTATAGTAGAAAAAGTACTTTCTAGTTTTCTTCTGTACCCACTCACTGTATCAGACTCCTGAGTGAAGACAGTCATCATTAAGGTTTGCCATGGGTGGTTACTACAGGTGCATTTGATTCCGTTAAAGCTGGACATCAGTGCACAGGTGTACTGAATGGGAGTACCTTAAAATAACATGGAAATTGGGTACTTGATGAGACTGAACGGATGGAGCATCGGGTGTCTCAGAAGACAGTACTATATGACTGTCCATATACAGGAAGGTAAGATAGGCTGTTTCCCAGAGTACCTTTCTTTTCTTGTGTTAAATCTGCCCCATACATTAAAAGATTCCAAGATCTTCATTCAGTTAAAGATTGTGTGGAAGTTTGTGTGCCCATTGGAAACCAGTGACAGGCACAAGGAATTGCAAAAAACATGGCTTGCTGTTATTCAGTGATGAAAGAGAGTATCATCACAAACTTCACTGGGATGTTTTTTATGGGAGGTACTGACTCATACAGCTGTTGCTGAAAAACTCCTATAATTGGTTGATTTTTCACTAAATTTGATTGTTTTTTTGTAAAAATTGTGGGTTTGTACTAGTTTATTTTTTATAAAATACATAAAATAAAAATGCAACAAAAATTTCGCTTGGTGGATTAACTATAAGCATCTCATGTTCTGTAATATGCACCACATTTTGGGAAATACTGGGAATACTTTTGATAAAGAGCATTGCTTTGGGATCACACCTGGTTTATAATCCTGACATCACTTATTTCCTTGAGCACCTATTTGAATCTGATTCTGGATAATGAAGTAGGGGAAAATAATACTTAAAAGAGTTGAATATATATATTTAATCATATGAGGATATGTGTTTTTCTGTTGATTTTTAGAGAGAGAGGAAGTGGGAGTGTGGAGTGGGGGGTGGTGATGGTGGTGAGAGATCAATCCGTTGCCTCCCGCGCACACCCTGGCCAGGGGCTGAACCTGCAACCTCTTGGTGTACAGGACAACGCTCTCATCACCTGAACCATCAGGCCAGGACAAGTTGATGTGTGTTTTAATTAAACGATAGTTTGTAAAGTGCTTGTTTCAGAAAAGATATTCAAGAACTGGCCATCCTTTCACCACCCAGACTCCTCACACCTCATCTTTGTAAGAAATTATTTCATTTTAGTGTCATAGTTCTTGGACAACTTATCTCTGTTACTAGCTCCTTCAAAACCAAAAGTGTCACTGCTACTTGTACATTTATTGGAAGTTAATCCAGCAATTTGTCTTTGTTGATAAAACTTACTGTATTTAGTTTTCTTATTTGAGTTAGAAAACAAAAAGATCCTTTCAGTGGCTTTTATGTTGCAGTAACACTTTAAACATTATTTGTATCTATATTGTGAAAAATTGTGTATCGTATATGGTGTTGTAGGACTTTGTCTTTAAGGTTAGTAAGGAATTCTTTTAACTTATACAGTTAGAAACTGATAAAAGGGCCATAGTTTAGGAAATGATGGTAGTCATGATATTTACCCAGGTTAGATTTTGCTAGCAAAAATAAAGCCTTTTTATTCCTGATCAAATTTAACTATCAGAAGATAATATTTAAATCAAGGGAAGGAAGTTGAACTTGGAAATTTTTAAATTGAATTTATTGGGGTGACATTGGTTAATAAAATTATATAGGTTCCAGGTATACAATTCTATATCATCTGTGTATTGTGTGTTCACCACCCCAAGTCAAATCTCCTTGCATCACCATTTATCCTCCCTTTACCCTCTTCTACCTTCCCCTACCCCACTTTCCTTCTGGTAATCACTATACTGTTGTCTGTATCTATGAGTTTTTTGTTTTTGTATTTTCCCTTCACCATTTCCACCGAGCCCCCAAACCACCTCCCCTGTACAGTCTGTTCTGTATATCTATGAGACTGTTCCTATTTCATTTGTGAGTTCAGTTTGTTCACTAGAATCCACATGTAAGTGAAATCATATGGCATTTGTGTTTCTCTTAACTGGCTTATTTCATTTAGCATAATACTTTGCAGGTCCATCCATGGATGGTAAGATTTCATCCTTTTTTTTACGGCTGAGCAGTGTTCCATATTGTAAATGTACCACAACGTTTTTTCTCTACTCATCTACATGTGATGGACACTTGGGCTGCTTCCAAATCTTCTGGCCATGTAATTTAAGCTGTCCATTTTGAGGCAATTAAAAAAAATTATATATAGCTTAATAAAATTTTTACTGTTAATTTTATTATTATTATTTTTTATTGTGCAAGTATAGTTGTTTCCATTTTCCTGCCACCACTTTCCCCTGCCCCACCTACCCCCACTTCCCACCCTCAGCCTTTACCCCCTTTGGCTTTGTCCGTGGGTCCCTTACACATGTTTCTTGACTTCACCCTTCCCCGTTTTTTCCCCTGTTACCGCCCTCCCCCCTGGTTACTATCAGTTTGTTCTTTATTTCACTGTCTCTGGTTATATTTTTCTTGCTTGTTTGTTTTGTTGATTAGGTTCCACATATAAGTGAGATCATATGGTATTTGTCTTTCACCGCCTGGCTTTCTTCACTTAGCATAATGCTCTAGCTCCATCCATGCAGTCATGAAGGGTAAGAGCACCTTCTGTATATCTGCTGCGTAGTATTCCATTGTGTAAATACACCATAGTTTTTTGATCCACTCATTTGCTGATGGGCACTTCGGTGTTTTCAGCACTTGGCTATTGTAAATTGTGCTGCTACGAACATTGGGGTGCACAGGTTCTTTTAAATTGGTGTTTCAGGATTCTTAGGGTGTAACCCCAGCAGTGGATTTGCCAGGTCAAAAGGCAGTTCCATTTTAAGTTTTTGAGGAAATTTCAAACTTTTTTCCAGAGAGGATGCACCAGTCTGTACTCCCATCAACAGTGTATTAGGGTTCTCTTTTTTTCTCCACAACCTTGCCAGCACTTGTTGTTTGTTGATTTGTTTATGGTGGCCATTCTGACTGGTGTGAAGTGGTATCTCACTGTGGTTTTAATTTGCATCTCTCCGATGGCTAATGATGCTGAGCGCCCTTTCATATGTCTCTGGGCCCTGTGTATGTCCTCCCTGGAGAAGTGTCTGTTCAGGTCCTTTGCCCCTTATTTAATTGGATTGTTTGTCTTCCTGGAGTGGAGTCATGTGAATTCTTTATATATTTATATAAACCGTTGTCCGAGGTACCGTCGGCAAATATATTTTCCCATATGGTTGGCTCACTTTTCAATTGGCCAGTGTTTTCTTTAGCCGTGCAGAAGCTTCTTACCTTGATGAAGTCCCATTTTTTAATTCTTTCCTTTATGTCCCATGCTCTAGAGGACATAGTGGTGAAAATATTGCTGCATGGAATATCCGAGATTTTCCTGCCTATGTTTTCCTCTAGGACTTTTCTGGTGTCGCGACTTATATTTAAGTCTTTTATTATCTCGAATTTATTTTTGTGTGTGGTGTAAGTTGGTGGTTGAATTTCATTTTTCTGCATGTAGCTATCCAGATCTCCCAACACCATTCATTGAAGAGGGTATTTTTACTCCATTTTATGCTTCTGCCCCCTTTGTCAAATATGAATTGACCATAAAGACGTGGGTTTATTTCTGTGCTCTCTATTCTGTTCTGTTGATCTGTGTGTCTGTTCTTATGCCAGTACCAGACTGTTTTGATTACAGTGTCCTTGTAATATAGTTTGATGTCAGGTATTGTGATCTTGAGGCTGATTTTATTGTGATCTAACTTAAGTAGATTGGCTTTCTTGATTTCAAATGTCAGTGACTTATTATTTTCAAGAAGAATAGCCATTACATATTAACTTCTTTTTTTTTCAGGTTTTATTATTTATTTTTAGAGAGAGGGGAAGGGAAGGAGAAAGAGAAGGAGAGAAACATCAGTGTGTGGTTGCCTCTTGTTCTACCCCTACTGGGGACATGGCCCGCAACCCAGGCATGTGGCTTGACTGGGAATCAAACTGGCAACCCTTTGGTTCACAGGCTGGTGCTCAGTCCACCGAGCCACACCAGCCAGGGCTACATACTAACTTCTATAAGAAAGAAGTTGAATGTACTCTTTTAGGTGGACATACGAATGGTTAAATTAAACTTGAAGTAAAATATGCACCCTTATACCTTAGTAAAATTCCTTAGGTTAACTTTCATAGAGACAAACTTGAAAAATTGAATTGTTTACCTAATTCCTGAATTAGCGACTATGATATAAATTTTTTAGATTAAAAGAAAATGCCTGATGAACCAGGAAGGCGAGTGTTCTTTGCATTTTCTTAATTAGGATATTTTATGTGGACTTGCCACTATCTTGATTTTTCCTCAGTCAAATCTTGTTTTGAAGTTCTGAAGCTGAAGATCTATTTTATTCAGTAGTGTTGGTACTCCTTTATGAAATATTATATGTAACTGAAGCATGTTTTGTTGTACTTTGTTTTATTATTAAAGTGACTTTAAAAACATCAGAGACAAAGGTATATACCCTTATTTAAAAATAAACCAGGCGGTGAAAGACAGATACCATATGATCTCACCTGTAAGTGGAACCTAATCAACAAAATAAACAAGGAAGCAAAATATAACTAGTAACATTGAAATAACAAACAAACTGACAGTAACCAGAGGGGAGGAGAGAGGGGGATAACGGGAAAAGGAGGGGAAGTGTCATCAAGGAACATGCATGAAGGACCCATGGACAAAACCAAATGCGGGAAGGATTGAGGGTGGGAGGTGGGGGCATGTGTGGCTGGGGAAAGTGGTGGTGCGAAAACGTTGACTTGGGGGTGATGGGATGGCATGTAGGGCAGAGGGGATCAAGGGGAGAAAAAAAATGAGACAACTGTAATAGCATAATCAATAAAATATACAAAAAGAAAGATTTTGTAATAAATAAATAAATAAATAAATCCAGCTGCAGCTGCAGGTATTGCAACTGCCAGTAGATGGCATTGTAAGTTCATGAAAAAAATACTTGGCTATATAAATTGAAGAATTTGAGTACTGAATTTCTAAACCTGGGAAGTTTTCATGTTACAGATATTCTAAGTGAGCTTGATAGGGTGATATTGGCTATGGTGGGTTAAAAATGTCTATTATGTTTAATTTTGCTTTATAACAATAGTTTTGCCATATTTTTAATCAGTTTCAAACTCTATTGTATATTAAAATTAAAAACAGGTTGCTTCTGGGCCCAGTTTCTGATTCTATAAATCCACAGATTTTGGGTCAAAAATTTGCATCTCTAACAAATTACCAGGTAGTGCTAATGTTGATAACTGTTTTTAAGTGTGGAGTTCAGCAGTATTAAAAATATTAATTTTTTTGTGCAATCATCAACTTCATCCCTCCTCATAACTCCTTTCATCTTGTAGAACTGACATTCTGTACTTGTTAAACAATAACTTTCTATTCCCTTCTCCCAGTTCTTAACACCCATTATTGTACTTTAAAAAAAAATGTATCTAAGATTTTATTATTATTATTATTATTATTTTGTCAGACAGAGGGAAAGGGAGGGAGAAAGAGGGAGAGAAACATCAGTGTGTGGTTGCCTCTCACCTGCCCCCTACTGGGGACCTGGTCTGCGACCCAGGCATGTGACCTGACTGGGCAAGTGAACCAGCGACTCTTAGGTTTGCAGGCTGACGCTCAGTCCACTGAGCTACACCAGCCGGGGCACCGTGATTATACTTTTTGTCTTTACAATTCTGACTACTGTTAGGTACCTCATTTAAATGGAATCATACAGTGACTGGCTTATTTCACTTAGCATAGTGTTATCAAGGTTCAATATGTTTTAACATATTGCAAACTTTCTTTTTAAGCTAGAAATATTCCATTGTATGTGTATACCATATTTTGCTTATCTGTTCATTCATCGATAGACACTTGGGCTGCTTCCACATTTTGGTTATTGTGAATAATTCTGTATGAACATGGCGGTTCAAATACCTCTTTGAAACCCTTCTTTCAGTTTTTTGGGGGTATACCCCCAGAAATGGAATTGCTTGATAATTGGTAATTCTATTTTTTATTTTTTGAGGAACTGCCATAATGTTTTCCACAGCCACTATAACATTTTACATTCCTACGAATAATGCACAGGGGTTCCATTTTCTTTACATCCTGTTCAACAGTAGTTGTTTTCTTTTTTAAAATATTTAGCCATTCTCCTGGGTGTGAGATTATATCTTATGGTAGTTTTGATTTGCATTTTTGTGATGATTAGTGATATGCATCTTTTCATGTGCTTATTCGTATATCTCTTTTGGCGGAAAGTCTATTCACGTACATTGTTCACTTTTGAATTGGATTCTTTTTTACATATTCTGGATATTAATCTCTTATCAGATTACCCCTTCCCCACAAACAGCACTACAAAACAGCGACGTGGGTTGCCCTGCCCTGGTGAATACTTAAGGCTCTGCCCCTCACAATGTAATAGGCGCGCCAAGACAAAAAAAAAAAAGAAAAAAAGAAATACGGCCCAAAGGAAAGAACGGATCAAAGTTCCAAAAATAGAACTAAGCAATGAAGAGATGGCCAACCTAACAGATGCAGAGTTCAATACACTGGTAATCTGGATGTTCACAGAAATGGTGGAGTATGGTTGCAAAATGGAATAAAAAGTAAAGGCAAAGTAAAGGCTAAGCAAAGTGAAATAAAGCAAAATATACAGGGAACCAACAGTGAAGGGAAGGAAACTGAGACTCAAATCAACGATTTGGAGCAGAAAGAAGCAACAAACATTCAACCAGGACAGAATGAAGAAACAAGAATTCAAAGAAATGAGAGGCTTAGGAACCTCTGGGTCAACTTTAAACATTCCAACATCTGAATCATAGGGGTCCCTGTGAGAAGAGGAAGAACAAGAAATTGAAAATTTACTTGAAAAAAAAGTAATGGAGAACTTCCCCAATCTGGCAAAGGAAATAGACATGCAAGTCCAGGAAACTCAGAGTCCCAAAGAAGTTGGACCCAAGGAAGCACACACCAAGGCACATCATAATTAAGTTACCCAAGATTAAAGATAAAGAGAATCTTCAAAGCAGCAAGAGAAAAGGAGACAGTTACCTACAAAGGAGTTCCTATAAGACTTATCAGCTGATTTCTCAAAAGAAACCTTACAGGCGAGCAGGGGCTGGAAAGAAGTATTAAAAGTCATGAAAGCCAAGGACCTACATCCAACATTACTCTTATCTGGTAAAGCTATCATTTAGAATGGAAGGGCAGATAAAGTGCTTCCCAGATAAAGCAAAGTTCAAGGAGTTCATCATCACCAAGCCCTTATTACATGAAATGCTAAAGGGGCTTATCTAAGAAAAAGAAGATGGTAAAAAATATGAACAGTAAAATGACAACAAACAACTATCAACAACTGAACCTTAAAAAAAAAAACTAAGTGAACAACTAGAACAGGGACAGAATCACAGAAATGGAGATCACAGGGAGGGTTATCAGTGAGGAGAGGGGAAGGGTGGAGAATGGGGGAAAAGGTACAGGGAATAAGAACCATAAGTGGTAGGCACAAAATAGACAGGGGGAGGTCAAGAATAGTATAGGAAAGGGAGTAGCCAAAGAACTTATATGTATGACCCATGGACATGAACTAAGGTGGGGAGGAATGCGGGTGGGTGCAGAGTGGGGGAGGTATAAAGAGGAAGAAAAAAATGGGGTAATTGTAATAGCATAATCAATAAAATGCATTTTTAAAAACCTGTTCAGGACTTTGTAATAATTGGTCTGCTCTTCAGTGGCAATAGAACTATAGTGAATTTTGGTTAGTTTTTAAAAGAAGCCTAGGGAAAGAAAAGAAACAAATTTTTTTTTTAAACAAAAGTGTTTAAATTTCAGTTTTCACAAAATAGTAAGCAATATTTCAGACCTTGTTTTAGTAGTAGGTAGATAAGTGAATTTGGGTAGGAAAACCTATTGTATGGTATACATTCTCACTTTCCGTCTTTTCTCAGGGCTACAGACAATGAATGATAAGCCGATCAGAGTCATTTTAAATTTTACTTATACTTTTCAAAACTCTTTCATATTTTGTAGACATGCTAACAGTGATTCATAAATGAGTCTCCTTGTTAATTTTATATTTGCTTATTTTTCAATTTTTGAAATGTTTACAAACTTGAAAAAGGAACTCACAGTTTATTTAATAATATAATTAATTTATAGCATATGGTAGTAGAGATTATAATGTGTACAGAGCCCTCAGAACTCTTTAAGATTCTTTGGGAGCTCAGTTTGGCAATGTGTATTTGTAAATATGTTGTTTAATGCCACATAAGGACATAATAACTTTGTTCCTTCTAAACCTTCTCTTTTTCCCTTTCTTGTATGCTTACCTTTCCCTGGTGTTCTCCCAGAGTACTTGCGTGCTTGTGTGTTTAAAGCTTACCCTTTATGAATTTTGATGCATTTAGTGTTTTGTTTTGTTTTGCTTTTTAATGGTCTGGCTGATATAATGTGAACCTCTTGGTGTTCTCTGCACTTAAAATGATAGGGGAAAGGTTACTGTCCTGCTATTAGTTTCTGGTCTTAATGTAACCCTGTGAGTTAAGGTGAATTGCCCTTTAGTAATAAATGTGCTGGTGTTCCATGTACTGGTGACCAATATAGCAAAGTAGTTAAAAGCTAAAGTCTGGAGCCTGGTTGCTGAGGTTAAATTCTGGTTCTTCCATTGTGCACTTTCAGCTGATTTTTATTTTTATATGTATAAGACACTTGTGACAATTTCATTGTTGTTACCCTGTCTGGTATATTCCTTTTTTTCTGGTGGTGATAGTAGCATTCCAATTTATAAAACTAGAAATTTTCAAATTATCACTATTAAGATAATACCATATTGGTCAGACACTATTAAAAGTTTTAATGGTTTTCCTTCATTTTTGACCTTCATTTTTTTTTGATGTTCACAAATAAAACAATTCTGAACAGTTAACATCAGTAGGCATTTACACAACAGTGCATGTAAGCTGCTTTTATTTCTGCTACTTCTAATTTCTGTCATTTTTCATTTGGCCCTTTTAAAGCATAGGACATTTATAGTGCAGCTTATAGTATTTTTGTTCTTCCTGAGTGTAGCATTGAAATTCAACTCTTTATCAATGCAAATACGAAAAACAATACTAGTTTAAACATCTAGTTAGGAGTTTACCTCTCCTTCCATCAACTCATTATATGAACTTTCTTACGATGAGTGACATTTTAGAAAATATGAATGTATAATGGCTTACAGCTTCACAATATAACAGTGGGAAACAAAACACTTAAGTGAACTGTTCATAAATTATACAGATATGTTTATTGGCAAAAATAAGTTTGGTGGTAACTAGCGGTAATTTGTCCTTCAAAACCTGAAACTACTTATTGGGATGAGAAATTAACAAGATTCTGTTTTGCTGTTAATAAAGAGGTAGTGGATTTTCTGCGTTTTGTTTTGTTTTTCCTTTCCTACCACATAGGGAGGAGGCAGGAAGAGCAGACACCCTACTAGTTTAGTTAATTTATAATTTCGAAATAAGCTGTATCTTGTTTCCAAATCTAATTTAATCCACAATAATATAAATACCTTCAATAAAATATTTTTAAATTTTAAAACTATGTTTTTTTTAACAGATTTCTATAATCCAGGAGCTTGTTACTAATTATGAAGCCTCTCTTAAAACGTGTGACTTTTTTAGCCCTGATGGTAAGTTTAAATTAGCTTCTATTGGAATTTACTCATTTCAATCCATTTTTAATCACATACAGTAAAACTATCTTATGTTTCTTATATACATGCTACATGATAGGTATTTACTGAATAGTTTTTGAATTTGTGAATGAAATGAGAAGAGTGCACTTCAATTTAATTTAAATTATCCATAATATTGTGAGATGGGAGTTAACCCTGTTTTAACACAAGTAAACAGACTTGAGAGGTTGAGTGGCTTGCCAGAGATGATGCAGTTAGCTTATACTGAAATGTATTTTTACTGAATTCCTACTTTTCTTTCTAGTTTTTTTTTTTTTAACTTTAAATCCTGTAAAATTTGTTTCTTTGTTTTCTCTCTAGGGGCATAATGTAAACAAGGCAACTTTAGAAAACACTCTAGATTGCTTTCAGTCATACAGATACTAACTTTAGTCTGTTTTCTTCATGTGTCTTCTACAAGTCATTCCTCTTTTTGTTTTTGTTACTTTGAAACAAATTCCACATAAAAGAACAGACACAGAAGTAAGTAGTGTAAGGAACCTTGTGTCCCCATCACTCAGCTGCTGTTATCAACATTTTACCTGTCTTATTTGAAGTACCTTCTGTCTACTTTTTCTGGAATATTTTTAAAGCAGACATACTGTTTTACCTGCCATTGCCTTAGTATGCAGCTCCGTTTAAAACATTTTAGCAGATGATGTAACAGCAGTGCTATCTTATACAAAATTAATTCTCATACCATAATATCTAACACCCAGTGTACATGCAAATTTCCCTGATTATCTAAAAAAATTGTCTTTGTATAATTTGTTTTTTTGAATCTGGATCCAGCTAAAGTCCACACTTGATTTTTATGTCTGATACTCTTTTAATCTTGAGTAGTGTTCTCTCCTCCCTTTTAAAATAATGTTATTTGTTGAAAGGTTTTTGTCTTGTGGAATGTCGTATATTCTGCATTTGCCTTATCTGCTTTCTCATGGTATCATTTAATATATTTCTTCTATACTTACAGTGAGACTTACAGGCTTGATTAGATTCAGGTTCCATGGACTACTTTATACATGATACACTGTACTTCCTGTTAAATAACAACTGGAGGCAAAAGACATTCTGTTTCTTTCTCTCTTTGTGTTGTTATGGTTGGTCAGAGTTCAGACATTGTCAACCACCTGCCCATTAAAGAATTCCTCATTGGCCTCTCACCTAATGATTTTAGCAGTCACTGAGAATCATTGTCCTAGTCCTTTATTTCATTCAAGTTGTCATTTCATCTGTATTTGTTAGTTAGAAATGTTCTTATAAAGAACTTGCCCTCATCAACCATTCAGTTCCCTTGAACTACAGTTCATGGAAGAGGAGCAAGATAAATACTGGAATCTTTGCCTTTCTTTATTATTTGTGTTTAATTTATACTAATTTGTTTCCCTGCATGTTGTCATATTATTCGGTCAGCTAGTCTAGGAGATCTGTGTTTTTCTGATGTAGTGTGGGTAAATTTTCTTTTTCACTCTTCTTCCTCATTTTGTACCTGTATGTTTTCCCGTCCAAAATCTAACTTGAGAGCTTGGTATTTCTCTACTGTCCTGTAGCCTTAGGGTACAAGATGGGGAAAAGCTAGAGCTCAGCTGATAGAGTGTGACTACTTTTGTCACATAGGGTTACTTCTACCTTGTCAGGAATGTATCTTCTTCATGTCCTTTAACTTGGGGTTTCCCTTATTTAGTGTCAAGGCCTAGACAATGCTAAGCCCTGGCAGTTCTTGCTTTTGTGGAAATCTTGTGGTGGTAGTTAGGGACATCTTTTCTCCAAGCTATTTTCCTGGGTCTGCTACCTTATGCTCTGCCTCCCACCAGCCCCTGCCTGAGACTTTATGGATTGATTATCTGCTTTCCTCAGCACTGTTTCTTTGGATTGAGGTAGGGGTTAGAGGCCTTTGAAATTTACATCTTCTTCCTGTGCTTGGCTGCCACTTTCTGAACTTGATGACATGAAGTCATACCTCTTTCTTTTGAAATTGGTCATTTTTGCTGGGCTTTTATTGTTTATTATTGTAATAATTATTAATTTCATTGTGCTTTGGGGGAGAGAGTATATGTGATATCCTTTACTTTGCCTTCTTTCCTATAATAATTTTATATTTGTTTGATTGCAGAGAATGGGGAGAAGGAACCCCCAACAACACTGCTTTGGGTCCAGTATTTCCTGGCACAGCACTTTGATAAACTTGGACAATATTCTTTGGCTTTGGATTATATTAATGCTGCAATTGCTAGTACTCCAACTCTAATAGAATTATTCTATATGAAAGCAAAAATTTACAAGGTAAAACCCTAGACATGTTTTTTGAATAATCGAAGAGTTTAGCTACTTCAGAACCCCCAGTTATTTCCATACAGAAATAACTTTTATTGTACCCTGATAATCTATTTCTAATACTCTGATAATCCTAAAGAATTTTAGGTTGCATAGGTTTGAACTCAGTGTTGATCATTTGATTCAGCTCTTAGTAAATCTGAATTTTAATTTAAATATTTCTGGATAAATTTTACAGAAATGATACCAAATTTCTAATTTGTCTTCATAAACTGTTGCTATTTGTATTGCCCCCATATTGTCTTAATCATAAACTATAATTTCTTTAATATTTTCATCTCTTAAAGCATATAGGTAATCTCAAAGAAGCTGCAAAGTGGATGGATGAAGCGCAGTCTTTAGACACAGCTGATAGATTCATCAATTCCAAATGTGCAAAATACATGCTTCGAGCAAATATGATAAAAGAAGCAGAGGAAATGTGCTCCAAGTTCACAAGGGTAGGAAATAGCATGTAATTGTCCGAGTTAGTAAAATTAAACTTAAGTTCTGTGGTGATTTGTGAAGTTTGCCACTGAGGTTCTTAGGAATTCATTTTTGTTATTTTTTAAATCCTATTTAACTCATATCCTAAGCATGAGTTCTTACTGAGGTTGAGTGTGTGTACATGTGCTTCTGGAGGGGATGGTAAAAAAGCAACAATACCTCTATACCAAATTCTGGTTGTGTCTGATTGTTGATGGAAACCCCTTGTAATTTAGAAGCTTGAAATTTCATTATGAAAATTTTAACTACTTGTAAGAATGATGTCATAGAAACAAATACACACACAAAACTCAAAAAAATACGACAAGACAAGTATGGGCCAAGGATGTGAATTGTTCACAGAAGTGGTAAATGGAATGGCCAAAAAAGATGTCTTCATCAGTAATCAGGGAAATTATAAGATATCAAATTTATGAAGTTTAAGTCTGACATTACTAGGTATTGACAAAGAATATGTTTTACATATATGTTTGATGTCACTTAATCTTAACAATCGTGTGCTGTCATTACCATCATATTATGGTTAAGAAAATGTTTAGAGAGGTCAAATACTGTGGCATCTAGAGATCACCCACTTAGTCATTTGTTTGGAGCCAGGATTCTAGATTAGGTGTCTCTTAACTCGAAAACCTAGGTTGTAGGATTGTGTTGCAGGACCAGAAACTGCAGCGACTAGTGTTTCCTAAAACTCAGAAGTCATAGGATCAACAGCAGATGCAAAGTGGCAGTTCAAATGTTAGCAAGAGGTATTAGCAAGAGTGATGAGTATTAGGAGAAAAAAAAATTAGGAAAATAGTAATATAGTTTATGTTCATGTAGCACTTTTTTTATGTGTTTGTCTGAAATTTTATAGCAATGTGATTGGGCCTCTGAAAAGGTTACTTGAATCATCTTTGGTCACATAGCGAATATTGCTGGGGCTCAAACTCTGTAATGTTCTTCCCACTGAATCACAATTTTGAAGAAAGTTAGAAGAAAGTACACATGTAGGAATAAAAGCAGTGACGTTTGTAGAGAAAAGTACCTACCACCTGGTAGGCCAAGGTAGAGATTAGAAGTAGAGTGCAATTAAAAATGAATACACAAAACTTTTTAGGTTAAGTAAGTCCAATCATACACACATACATCCATACACACACACACACCCCTAAACCACAGACAACTGTCTGAAAAAGCACAGGGAAATGAGAAAGAAAAGTTTGGCTGTTTGAAAGTAGTCTCTGAAATACAGGTTTCTCATCATAATTGCTTTCAGTCATCCACTCTTGACAAGTTGCCATGCCATATGGAGAGCTTGTTCAGTTTATCCATAGCGGTTCATTGGCCAGACATGTCTGTAATTTGTGGTGCATAACATAGCCCCAGAGCAGGAGAACGGCTAATGACCTTGAGGAATCAGCTTTTATCTGCTTGTTCATTGAGTGAAGTGCTCATAATTCCTTGAACATTTTTCACCGTTTAAAATCTTTGTATGGAGTTGTTGATGCAAATTTGGCACTAGTAATGCTTTTGAAATGAAATATAATGTAGATTTCTTATAAACATAAGTAGTCATGAAAAATGTAAAATATGTATAACCATAAAGAAGAATAAAATGCACTTACACTTTCCCCTAACCAGTTTTCATATAATGAGAATTCTGAACATTGAAAACGGTAACACAAAATGGGTGTCACAAAGAACTGAAGACTAAAATTACTTATGTAAATTTACCATTGCCATCTTTCCTGGGGTCACAGAAAGTATATTTGAAATAGCCTTTAAAAATGTGGCAACAGTCCAGTACCCCTGCACTGGAACTAGGTGCCTTATGACTTACATTGTTCTCAGAATTCACATTGAGTCTGAATTAACAAATATTTATAACAAATTCCGTTATTTGGTTTCGTCGGCTCGAAGAAGAGTTGGCATAGAATAGGAAATGCTGTTAGAAACAGACACGTGGGCACAAAAAAGTGACAAGTGATATACTAAGCCTAACGTTCTGGGAGGGGACTGGGATACTGAAAAGCAGGCTTGGACCCTAGCACTGACAGATTTGACAATAATGGATGTATATAACCCTATGTCAGCAAAGAAAGGTTAAGTGGCTTTTACTTAATAGGCAGAAGATAGGTAGTAGTTCATAGGGCTGCTATCTAAAATAGTTTAAATAAAAGCTTTGTTGCTTAAAAACTTAGCTTTAGTAACCTGGAGTCTTTTATACAGAGTGTTGAATACCCCAACAGAGCTGGATAAATAAGACATAATTTTACGTCGATAGGAGGTTTTTTGGTAGTATATTGATATATTTGTTAATTGCTGTTGTCATGATATTTGTAGCTATAGTTGTAAAAGAGATAGTGAGATTTTTAGGATCTCTTTTATTATTTGCTTCCTATATTAATGAATGCTTCAATTTCAGGAAGGAACATCTGCCATGGAAAATCTAAATGAAATGCAGTGCATGTGGTTTCAAACAGAGTGCATTTCAGCTTATCAACGTTTGGGGAGATATGGGGATGCCTTAAAAAAGTGCCATGAAGTAGAAAGGGTAAGTTGATAGAATTTTGACTTTATTTTTCTCCGGTAAGGAGATAAAAAAGCAGGTATTTTTCTACATGTATCATCTACCTCTTTTATTTACTTTGGAAATGTCATTGTGAAAAAATTCTTTCAAACATTCAGAGGTTGTGAATAAATGATTGCTTTTGTTTGATCATAAGATGGTTGTGATTTCAGCATGTCTCCATGTCATTGTGTGAAGGAACAAGCAAGAGATTAATGTAGTAAGCCATTATTGCTGTTAGTAGCATATATTCAGAATTCCTGGGCTATTATTTGATTTTCATCACTAGCCTGGAAGGGTACACAAGCTGATGGCCACCTCTTTCCCCTTGATGTCAGGATCTGCTCAGTAGTCAGCCTCTCTCCAGTTTGTCTTCCCAGCATAATTGTTCTCACTTTCAGTACTTTGGACAGCAGCCTGTGACTGGTTTGCAGGCTTATTTTATTACTTGCTTTTAGGATGATGTGTGTGATTTGCCTTAGTGAGGGGCCTTTTCTTTTCCTTTGTGTGAATTTTTGTTTTCCTGTTCTTTGTCATCTCTGAAGCACTCTCCTTCCAGTGGACAACGGGAGGAAAAGAGCCACAAATGCACCCCTGAGGCAGTCCTCAGCAGCCCTCAGTTGGGGTCAATCGGCACCACTGGTCCCATGCTGACGCAGTATAAAACCACAGGCATCATAGTCAGGTGAGCCTGATGTCTGCTCTCTGGCAGTCACTTTGGCCTTTTTCCCATGTGAAACTTCTGAGATTACCCAAAAGAAAGGCTAAACCTTAGGGGGTGGCTTTTGATGGGAACTGGAACTAGGATTATATCTGAGCCCTTATACAAATAACATAGTTTTTTGCTTTGTTTTGTTTTGTTTTGTTTTTTTTCTGTTTAAGCCTGGGCTTGATGGCTATCTCTGGGAAAAATTCTCATCATGAAAATATAAAGCCCTTGGATGATAAGTGAACTATTCAGGCATTGTAGTATAAATCAGGCTCTTCTGTGATAAAACCATAGATCACTAACTTGATGACTGTCACTTTAAAAACATTCTACTTGTTACTAGGAAAGATACGTTTTTATTAACCAGGACATTCTAGTTAAGCTGACAGATTGTTTACTTATGGATCAGTAATTCCAGCAGGACCATAACTGGAAATTTATTAGATTTCCTGTGTATCCTTAGGATCATTATAATTGTGAACTTCTCCAGCTTCAGTTCCATTCCTCCTAATATTAATAACTATATTACTAATTTCTTTTTAACATTTTTTGATGATTAGACTATGATTAATAGCTATTCCATTACTAAGTTTCATTTAGATTATACTTTCCCTTAAATTTTTAGTGATTTTTGGCTGAGTAACATGAAGCTTTATAAAATTCTATAATGTTAGATAAAATACAGTTGACCCTTGAACAATGAGGGGGTTGGGGCTCTAAACCCTGTGCAGTTGAAAAGCCTTGTGTAACTATAGTATGTCCTTTGCATATGTGGATTTCCAACCAGGGATCAAAAATAGAGAAATAGAGTTGACCTTTGAACAATGTGGGTTTGAACTGCACAGGTCCACTTTTATATGCAGATTTTTAAAAATTATAAAAACCACCCTGACCGGTATGGCTCAGTTGGATGTCATACCACCGGTCTCATACTGGGTCCAGGTGCACGCCTGGGTTGCAGGTTCAGTCCCAGCCTGGGCATGTGCGAGAGGCAACATGGATATTTCTGACTCACATTGATGTCCCTCTCCCTCTCTTCCCCCTCTCTAAAAATAAACAAAGTCTTTTAAAAACTTATAAAAAGCTATGTTCAAGAGTCGTTACTTTTAGTTCAAAAAACATGATTTGACTAGTAGTACACATCACCCTCTGGTTATTTTACATAATTATTGTTAGACTCTTTACTGTCTTTATTTAGGGTTTGCTGTTGGTGCTTGAGAATAGAAAAAAACCTAGAAACAGATAAACAAGAGCCTATCCTTATGTTACTTGTGAATTAGTCTTTTTATAGTGAATTCATACCAGAAGTAAGACTTGTCTAATGGTTATATGTAGAAATGTAAGTGCTTAGTAGAAATAGGATGATTAAATATTTTCTGACTGATTAATGCTCCTAAATAGAGAGACAAGGTCAAATAAAGGCTGAGTCTTCTGCCTTGAAGAACCCCTTCCAAAATTCTTTCATTGAAGGCAATTTCAGCTAGGACACGTTACTGTGAGCTCTTAGTAACTGGATTTGAAATGTTAGAATTCTGGAATGGCCTAATATAGTACTTTTCTGTCTTTATCTTGGTCCCCCTTTATAGGATTATATGTATATATAATCAGTTGTTTAGAAATTGAGTTATTCAAAGCAAAGCAAAAAACAACTGCCTTTAAAATATTGGCTATAACCTTGTGTTCAGAATAAAATTTTGAACTATTTTATCAAGAACTGAATTTTCTTTCCTCCCTTTTCAGATGATTGCTTTCCTGTTATTTTAATGTGCTGATTTTTTATCTGAAATAGAGCAGCAGTACATACTCCTAAAACTTTTTGATAAGATGTAGGATTTCTGATAGTTCAAAACCATAGGAAGTTCATAACTTTATCTTCTGGTGCATCTTAATTTTTATCAGGTTGACACATGCTTTATAATGGCAGATTCTCTATAAAGGACATAGAGTTGTTTATTACTCTCTTTGGTCTAGTTATTGATTTTTCGAGTTCAGAGGTTTTTATCGTATTTTTTATTAGTCTACTCCAGGAACTTTGAGACGGAATGGGTAGATGAATCTGGGTCAGAAGAGAGGGCCTAATAGGGAATTCCTAAAGAAAACCACACTTTTTTTTTTTAATCCTCACCAGAGGGCATTTTTTCATGGCGTTAGAGAGAGGGGAAGGGAGAGGGATAAATATCAGTGTAAGAGAACTATCAGTTGGTTGCCTCTCGTACATGCTTAGACTGGGGATTGTATGCAGTCAGACTGTGCAGACCAGGGATCGAATCCACGACCTAGGTATGTGCCCTGACCTGGAATTGAACCCACAACCCTTCAGTTATGGGACAGCAGTCCAACCAACTGAGCCATACCAGCTAGGGTGAAAACTGCACTCTAAGCTGTGAATAGCATTTTTTAATTCTTTGCTGATTTGCCTTACTTTGATTGAAGCCTAATTTTGACAATTTAAGCAATTCCTTTATTACTGCTCCCCTGCCCCCAAGAGAAAGAAAGAGTACTGGTGTTTATGTTAATTTTCTCCAGAAAGAGGACTGGAACGTTGAGTTAAGGGCATGAGCAGTATGTTAAAATTTGGGTACCTAGAGTCTGCAGTGAGCTAAGTGATCTTACCACGTTCATGTTTGGCCAAAGTGCAGGGAAACTAACTTTACCTGTCTGTGTTATCTAACATATTTTTTTATGTTTTCTAAATTTGGAGACCTAAAAATCACCCCAAGGTGGTGCAAGGGAGATATCTATGGTAATGAGGCAGTTCTGTATCTTGATTGTGGTATTAGTTACTCAAATCTACACATCATAAAATCACATAGAACTGTACGCACAAGTTGTACCAGTGTCAGTCTTTTGGTTTTGATATTGTATTATAGTTATGCAGGCTGTAGCATTTTGGGGGAAGCTGAGGGAAAAATGTAAAGAACATCTTTACTACCTTTCAGCTTCCTCTGTATCTATAATTATTCCAAATTAAGAAAAAAGAAAATCAACCTAAGATTAGTTGTTTTAAAGTAGGATTCTTCAAACATCATTTCTTCCAAAAGCAAAATTATTTTGTAGTACCTTACATTTTCTAATTTAATCTAGTTGTATTTGGTCTGCCACCGTTATCTTATTGTAGAGTGGCCAACATCCAGGGTTATAGGGCTCCCCAAGTTCCTGAGACACAAGGCTTTCAGTGGAAAAACAGAAAGCCTCAGGCAAAGTGGGGCAAGTTGGTTACCCTATTTATGGAAGACAATTACTGGAGAGAGGCAGCCTGTGGGCTATTACTGATAAAGAGGAGGCTTAAGTTTTGTGGTTCCAAAGGCTCCCTCTGAGATTTGACTTAAAATCTGTGTTTACTAATGCTGCTAGGAATATTTCTTGAAACTTATGTCTGCCCTTTTACACCTAAATGTTTCTCAACCTTAAAAAGGTTCTATAACCTCAGTGTTTTCATCTCCATGATTTTTGGCACTGTCATTTTTCTTAGTTTTATTGAATTTTAAGATATTCTTATGGTACTAGACATAACTCGATTGACATAAGGAGGACCATGGACAACGTTATGAAATATGTAATCCTTTTAAAAAACAAGCTTGTTATTATTTATGAATTTGTCTTATTGATGGTAGGAATGCAGTTTTCAAATATAATCATTAAAGCATGATTCTTGAAGTAGTAGATACAAACTAATTATGTTCAATTTTTTTTCTATTTACTTCCCATCACATTGTACTTTTAATCTTACCTTAAAATTCTCTTTTTTAAAGTCTCAGGTACTTAATGTAATTCTGTGAATGGTATGTTTCTAATTACCAAGACCACTACAATTATCAAATGATACGGACACTTACTAATGTGTCCTCTGCATAGTGAGTTACTAGCCCCAGGACAGAGGGAAAATGAAGTGGCAGAAGAGTTTGTTCTATATTAGTTTATTGAATTCATTTTTCTATATATATATTTTTGGAAAAGATAAAGTGGGGGAAAATAACTAGTGAGATGCATATAGGGAAGAAAATAAAAGTATAAACTGTTTTGTAGGGAGTTAATCTCCTTTCTGTGTATGAGATTAGTTCTTAAACTTTTGGGGAGCCATGGATCCTTTGAGAATTGGATGAAAGCCTCAGGATGTTATGTTTATACATAGGCTCCAGACTAAAAACCTTCGCTAAAATGGAATGCTGGTAGCTTATTGATTGAGAGAAAATCATAATGCTCTGTGTTTGTATAGCAGTTTACAGTTTAGAATAAACTTTAAAATATGTTCTTATATGATCTTTAACAACCTTATGAAATTGACTGTATAGATTTCTCTATTCCTAACTTAAGTAATGGAGGCTCTAGATAATTGAGGTCATGAGTCTGATAAGCAACCGACCTCTTAAATTGGCAAATATTGTGCTTATCGAATGTCTGCTATGTTAGGCCCTTTGCCAGGCAGTGGCGGTAAACATACAAGGCTTGCCCTTGAAGAGCTCATAGTTGAGCAGAGCAGTCTGATTTGTAAACATTTTGTGTGAACCTACAGTAGATATTTCAGTTTTCAGGCAGAGCTGTATTTAATTCTGCCATGCTCATTTTTAGGGAATAGCAAGGAGAAATGTTTAATTAAAATTAATATATCAATATATACTAATTTCCAGGCTTAAAAATCTGACTTATTACATAGAAATTTAGTATCATCACAAAACATGATTTATAGTGAATGATCATCAGTTATAGAAAGAGAAACTTGTTATATGCGAAGAACAACTTGATGTCCTTCACAGTGTTAAACACTGGAGTGGGCGGCAACTAAGTGAAATTGTGACTCTTAAAAATGTTTTTGGGGGGCTTTTTATGGTTTTCTTATCAGAAATAGATATCGATAAAATGTAAGAGATAATTTTGTGGTTTTCTTTTTTAAGCATTTTTTGGAGATAACCGATGATCAATTTGACTTCCATACGTACTGCATGAGAAAGATGACCCTTCGTGCCTATGTTGACCTTCTGAGATTAGAAGATATGCTCAGAAGACATGCCTTCTATTTCAAGGCTGCTAGATCAGCAATTGAAATATACTTGAAATTGTATGATAACCCCTTAACCAGTGAAAGCAAACAACAAGAAATAAATTCAGGTAACTGATAAGGAACTTTTTTTTTAATTTGAAAAGAATACTAAGTTTCAGAATGTTGTTAACATAAACAATACATAGGAAAATATGTTGTCAAATGGATGTGAAGACGATGTACCTTTTCCTGTGTGAAAAAATGCAGGGGAAGAATTTAAAAATGCTGGGAAGATGTTCTGTAGCTGATGCTTCTAAATCACCCTAATGGATTGACTTGCAATCTTTTTTTATTTTTATCTTCAGTAAAGCCAATTCAGGAGACATAGAAATGTCTATGGACTGGGTTCTTTCTTTTTTTTTTTAATTGTAACTGAAAATAGCATTGAGCCCTGTAGGGAATGGTAATTTTTCTTACAACTTCTAGTACCTACTTTGTTGAAAATAATAATGCTGATGAGAATAATACAGCTTTTATTCACCAAAATGTTAATATCTAGGAATATTTGAGAAATGAAGAAAAATTTCATATCTTTCATTCGTAATATTTATGCAGTGTTTAGGGAGTGTAAGTGTGTTTGTGTCATTGATCTACTCTAAGAGAATAGTTGGTATTATCAGTCCCTCACTTTCCACAGTTTGAAACTTGATACTGAGAGATGATTTGCCTAAGTCATTTATAGTGTAGGAGGCAGAACTGGGCTAGAATTGGTTAATTTTAGTCAATGCAACATTTGCCGGTTGTCTTTTGTGTGCCATGTTTAGTGCTAGTCTTAGGAATACACTATCTAAAACTTTTTAAATAGTTTCCTTTTCCCCCTTTCGCCCAAAGAGCTATACTAATCGTATGTATTGCACAAGAATATGAGGAAGAATGGAAACATTTACTCAGAATGCTTATGCATTTGGATATTTGTAGAAAACCTGTCAGCCAAAGAATTGAAGAAAATGCTTAGCAAGCAGAGAAGAGCTCAGAAAAAGGCTAAATTAGAAGAAGAGAGAAAGCATACGGAAAGGGAACGTCAACAAAAAAATCAAAAGAAAAAAAGAGATGATGAAGAAGAAGAAACCAGTGGTCTCAAAGAAGAACTTATACCTGAAAAATTAGAAAGGGTGAGATGAATTTGTTATGTTAATTTGGTAAAATTTAAGTTATTTAGTTCTGTGTTGGCCATAAATGTTTTATTTAAATTTATAAATCATAAGCCATTTATAATTTTTCAAGGTTATTATGATAGTCATCAATTATTTTTGACTGATAGCATACAAAGTTTGCTAATGCATGTTATACATAGAATTGTGGTTGTGGTGGGCAGAATCCTGACCCTCCAAAGGCATCCATGTTCTAAACCCTGGAACTAGTGAATATGTTACTTTACATGGTAAAGGGGAAGGAAGGTGGCAGATGTAATTCAAGGTGGTATTGGGTTGGCCAAAAATTTCATTTAGTTTTTTCTGTGTGATGGCTCTAGTAGTGCTTAGTTGTCTTTAACTTCATTCAAAAACAATTTTGTTAGATTATATTGTGACAGTTCTCATATCAGTGTGCATTTTTAAAAAATTAAAATTGGTAAATTTTTGTGCATCCATTTTAATATTGAAGATGGAAGAAGATATGCAACATTTTTGGCATCGTATGCTTTATTATTTTCAAGAACGTAAAAACGCAACTGAAATGCAAAAAAGAAAAAATTGTGAATTGTATGGAGAAGGTGCTGTGACTGACCAAATATGTCAAAGTGGTTTGCGAAGTTTCTTGGTACTATTGACATTTTGGCCAAATAATTCTTTGCTGTGGGGTTGTCTCATGTATTGGAAGATGTTTAGTGGCACCCCTGGCCTCTACCCACTAGAAGCCAATAGCAGAAGATAGCCAACATGTTCAAACTATCCAAATCAATAAAGGTACTGGTGGAAATGAAAAATGTGTCTTTTATTTACAGAAAAAAACTAAGTGGACTTTTTGGCCAACCCAATAATTAGCTTGCCTTAAGATAGGGAGATGAGCCTGTACTGTCCATGTGGACCTAATGTATCACAAGGGGCCTTAAAAGTAGAAGAAAGGAGGTAGGAGTGGTATGAGGATTCCACCCCTGGTTGATGGCCTTTGAAGATGGAAGGAGGGGAGGGAATGAGGCAGCTATAAGCCAAAGAAGATAAGCAGCCTTGAGAAGCTGAAAAAGACACTGAAACATAGTCTCCCATACAGCTTCCAGAAGGGAATGCAGTCTGGCTGATACTTGATGATTTTAAGTCCAGTGAGACCCATGATGAACTTTTCTTTTTTTTAAGATTTTATTTATTAATTTTTTTTAGAGAGAGGAGTAGAGAAGGAGAAAGAGAGGGAGAGAAACATCAATGTGTGGTTGCCTCGCACATGGCTCCCTACTGGGGACCTGGCCCACAACCAAGGCATGTGCCCTGACTGGGAATTGAACCAGCGACCCTTTGGTTCTCAGGCCGGCACTCAGTCCACTGAGCCACACCAGCCAGGGCCCATGTTGAACTTTTAACCTTCAGAACTGCAAAATAATAAATTAATGTTTTCTTAATGTTATAGAACCCCAACTATGCTGTTCTGGAACAGCTATGGGGTTTGCCTGCCTCCAAGAAGTGTGACTCCCAGTGCAACAGTTTGGTGAAAAAGGAAAAGGGTTGTTTATTTACAGGTTATACATACTCAGAACAATGGCAGATCCCACTCCCTTTAAAATACCCCAAAAACACATAATCCTGCCTCCCTTTGCCAAACAAGGCCAGTTTCAGGATATACCAGTCAGAGGTACCATCTTTCAGAAAAGGGAAGATCTGCAGCTCAGTATTGCCGGTCACAGTTCAGCATTCCAGTCATCTCCCACTAATCCGTGCTTGGTTATACATGTCCCAGTACAGCTCCATTTGCTCTACTGCTGTGTTCTCCAGGCAGGTTTCCCAGTGGGTCTTCTTTTTTTTATTCCAGCTCTTAATCCAAAACCACGTGGCATCTCCTTATTCACACACCTCATGGCTGAATCCCTCTGCCTCATGGCCCCTTCCTCATGGCTGCCTCCTCTCTCAACCTGCATGGCTGCTACTCACTACTGACCTCATGGCCAACCAGGCAGCCCTTTTACACCCTTTCAAACCGCAGGGCTGCTACCTCCCTGTCTCTCAGCGTGCACTTATTTTTAAACGCTAAACTGGAGCTTCCTACATGACTGCATATGTGGTCCCCACTACAATGTGCTACTTTTGCCAGTTCCCCCATATCTTTTACCTTCTTTTGGCTGCCATCTTTCGTTAGGCAAGAGTTTCCTGTGACACAGGAGCTTCCAACTGCTGCCTCTTGCACAGGCACTGTATAAGCTACCCCTGACTATGACTATGTCAGGAGTCACTATACGGTCTGAAAGTCATTGTAGACCTTTTATCTGAGGCAGCTAGCAACTAGCACAGCTATCAACTAGCTGTCAATTTGCCATCGTTATGAAAAGTATTTTAACTGCCATATCATTCCCTTCCCCTACCTCCCCAACCATGGGCTATGGGGAATATTTTTGGGGACTCCCACTTTGCACCCTGTTTCTTTAAGACATTAAATTTTTGGCTATTTGTGTAGCAGCAGTACAGTTGTCTGTTAAATATGAAATCATTTCATGTATCTTACTAAGTATGTTTTAGTTACAAAGAATTAACACCTCCAGGATTTAGTTATTTAGGGACCAGACTTAGGAAAATATTTTTTTTCTGGTTTATTAACTATGAATCTAGTGTATTTTAAATGTGTCATTGTTTTTTTCAGTTACTTGATAAAATTATATTTGTCTTCACACTTTAGAGTTTGTAGTATAAGGGGCTGTCAGTAATTTGTGTACTATCTCCTTCAGTTGGTTGCCTTAAAAGAAGTGTTGTAGGAGCTCAGAACTAGTTGCTCCAAGGTGTGCCTAAATGTAGTAAGGACCTTGTGGGCTTAAGAGAAACTCCGCCTTCCTTAACTAGGTAAAAAAAATTTGAATTAGGGGACTTTCCCACAATAAGACATAACCTTTTTTGACCTATCTATTGGGCAGGACAAACTACTAATTATTGAACAGCTGGTCTTCTTACCTTCCTCCTTTCTCCAGGGTGATCCTTAACTCAGAATGCCATATGCACATATGCACCTCATTTGCCCTTTCTCTCTGAACCTCTTATGTCTGTGGGATCCGTGACAACCTTATGTATGTGGGGTTCCTTTCCATATTTACTTATGTTTGTTTGTAATTAAATTTGGTCATTTTCTCTTGTTAATTTGCCTTGTGTTTACTTGACTGTTAGACCAACTGAAATACTTTGAGGGTAGAGGAAAGTGTTTTTCTTCCCCCCACTGTTGAAATTACTTCAGATATGTATTAGTATAAAATTTGGGGAGAAATTTGACTTCTGTCGCTGTCTTTTAAATGTAATAATTTTTCCTTTCTGCTTCAAAATAGATAGAAAATCCACTGGAAGAAGCTAACAAGTTCCTTATACCTCTTAAGAACCTTGTTGCTGATAACATTGACACTCATCTATTAGCATTTGAAATATATTTTAGAAAAGGTAAAGATTTGAATTCAGTTTTTAATTCTTAATTATTTTGGTGACCATATTTGGTATAATCTTGTTAGACCTATTTTTGTGTAGTGTTCCATTTCAACATTCCACAAAAACCCTTTTTTTCTTTTTTTCTTTTGCCACACAAAACTATACTGGGTAATAAATTAGAATATTATGATCAAATCAATTTTAAGAGTAGTTTGAACAGTCATATAAGTCATTTACCTGAAGCAGTTCTTCATGATTGTTCCAGCTTTTCTTAAGAAAATAAAAGTTGCCTTTGATAACCAAAATTATTTTTGAATTTTGCTTATGAGTATTTTAGGAAAGGTAACATTTTGTTACTAGATTTTAAGTGAGGCTAAAATAAAGTGAACAAAATACTCTTCATAAATATTGATTTTTTTTTTTTCTGACACAGGAAAGTTTCTGTTAATGCTGCAGTCTGTCAAACGAGCTTTTGCCATCAACAGTAATAACCCATGGTTACATGAATGTTTAATTAAATTTTCTAAATCTGGTATGTATAAATAAGGTAATTTTTATGTAAAAACAAATGTGACAATTTAGCTGTTTTCCATTAAGCTGCACTTTAAAAGAGATTTGCAAAATGTAAAGCAAAAAAAAAAGTTTATACATCGTATTTAAATGAAGACATGGTTATAAATTAAACATGCTAGCAAAACTATGCTGGAAACTGGTGCATTTTTAAGCTAGAATGTGTTTCTATGCCAGAGGAGCAATAATTTTTACCATATAAAATATATTGAACTTAAATAAATGTATTTCAACTGATTTTGTTTCAAAGGACAGACCTAAATTTTTAAAAATTCCAAATATTTTGTTTTTACAGTGTCTAATCATAGTAATCTTCCAGACATTGTGAGCAAAGTTCTTTCTCAAGAAATGCAGAAAATATTTTTGAATAAGGATTTGGAAAGTTTTAATGAGGATTTTCTCAAACATAATGCTACCTCTCTTCAGCATCTACTTTCAGGTTGGTATTTAGCTCACAGGGTTAAAATGTTTATGGAAAAAAGTTAGATTGTGATTTTTTAAAAAAAGTTTGGAAAGATATTTAACCTCACTAATTATCAGAGAAAAATAAATAATACCAGTTTCGATCTTTCAAATTAGGGAAGATTTTGTTTGTTTAAAAAAGATTAAACTTTAGTCAAGTTGTGGTTAACAAGCACTCTTGTATTTTGCTGCTACAGTGGAAATTGGCTTGACCACTTAAGAAAGCAACTTGTCATTCTTATCAAGAGCTTCACATTGCCTGTGTCTTTTGCTGTAGTCATACTTTTGTGAATAATAATTACTCCAAAGCAAAAAAAGAGCTTTTAAGTGCAGATGTTAACTGAAATGTGTGTAAGTATGGGGAAAAGAATGGAAACAAATTTAATGTGTCCAATAATAGGGAATAGTAGTAGGTTTGCAGAATGAAATTCCAGGTAGTCATATAAAGTGATGTTTATTTTAAAGAAGATAAATACTTTTTAATATGTATGCAGAATTAACCTAAAAAATAATCTCAACTATGTAAAAATATACATGGGATAAAGACTAAAAAGTGTATTCCGAAACTTTAATGGTTGTCTTCAGGTGTTATGGTTATGAGTGATTTATTTTTTCTTGTATTTTTATTACTTTATATATTTTGTATTTTGAGAATTTATTTATATTCTGCCTTGTTACAGGAAGGAATTTAGGCAGTTTATACAAATTTATAAAATGACAAGATGATGCCCTGGTTGGGTTGGGCGGCATCTGGCAAACCAAAATGTTGCTAGTTCAATTCCTGGTCAGGGCCCAAGCCTGGGTTGCAGGCCAGGCTCCCAAATGGGGGCATATGAGAGGCAGCCAATTGGTGTTTCTCACTCACATCAGTGTTTCTCTCCCTCTGTTTCTTACTCCCTTCCTCTCACTCTAAAAATAAATAAATAAAATCTTTTAAAAAAAATGACAAAATGGCATAAGTACCAACTGAACAAAAGATTATGGAAGGGAATTGGGGACATAATGAAGTACATCATTAACTGCTCCTCCTTTAAGCCATATACTGTATTTAAATACTTTAAACATTTTTGTTGTAAAGGGAAACTTTTTGGTTTGATATCCATAGAAAAGAGTTAATTCATTTGAGAAATTATACTTCTTGGTGGTAAAAGCAGATAAGAATTTCTGTTCAAGAACACAGAATAATGGAGAAAAACATTTCTTTATTATAATAATGGGAAATGCCTTTTCAAACATCATGAAATTCTAAAGAAAATACAATTTTTGCCACATAAAAATACAAACACCATAAAGTCAAAAGACTAATTGGAAAAAAATTCAGATCTGTAACTGATTAAAAAGCCAGTAATATATATGGAGTCTTGTAAATGAATAATTAATAGTATAAATTAATAAAATCCCAGTAGTAAAACGAGCATATAATATGGATCATATAACTTATTGGAGAAATATAAACTGGGATGTATTTTTTTTTTTAAGTTTTAAGAATTATTTTCTTTGTAAATATGCAAACATTTTCCTTTTGTCCCTCTACCACACTCTGATAACAATTTGTTTCTTAGATGTTTTATTTTGGGGTATCATTTTTAAAAAAATGATTGATGCCACAAGGTGGCCTGTGTTTTACATTTTGAGCTACATCGTTTCCAGGGGGGAGGGAGAGTGTTAAATTTGGTCTCCTGATAAATGTTTAACAACCGTCTCCTTGTAACAGAGAAAGCCTGGTTTGTAGTGTTTTGACAGAATATAAAAACTCCCATTATGGCCCCAAGTTATCTATGGGATGTCCCTGAAGGGGAAGTGGGAAGAGATGTTACAGTTGCCTCTGGAGAGCATGTGGGAGCCAACTCCAGGCCACCACTGATTAACCACTTGTAACTGTATTTTAACACTGGTCAGTGTAAATCAGATCAAATGTTAGCCATAGGAATTCACTCATTTTGAAATGTCATGCTATTTCAGGTGCTAAAATGATGTACTTTCTGGACAAGTCAAGGCAAGAGAAAGCAATTGCCATTGCCACTAGACTGGATGAAACTATAAAAGATAAAAATGTAAAGGTACGATTTTTCACAGACTGATTTCTGCAAATTTATGGATATTGAATGATCTAACAAAATGTGTCTTTATAACATAATTCTTGAGTGGACCTTCTGAGCTATGCCTTGATTTGAATCTCAGTTCTACTAATTATGAGCTATGTCACTTTAGACAAATTACATTACCTGTGTCTCTTAGCTTCCTTGTTGGTATAAGGGTTAACCAAAATAATAAACTGAAGTGATTACTACCTGCCTGGCACATTTAAGCACTTAGTATATGGGAGCTAGTTTATTAATAAAGGACACTTTTATTGTAGTGATCACAGTTTGAGGAATTCACTTTTTCAAGTATTAGAATTTTACTACTTTTTTAAGGTTTTGCAGAATTGATTTTTAAAATGTTCCTTTTTTGAGGTGATTACTTACCATACATAGGAAGAAGTGGCTTTGGACTAGGTCTTGTTGGCCTTCTCTTGGTTAGTTAACAGATTGCATCTTGATTAAAGTGGTTATTAACCAAACTTTAAAAAAATAATTTTTTTCTCTCTTTGTTTCAATAGACTTTAATAAAGGTTTCTGAGGCATTGCTTGATGGCAGCTTTGGGAGCTGTAATTCCCAGTATGAAGAATACAGGATGGCCTGTCATAACCTGCTTCCTTTCACGTCTGCTTTCTTGCCTGCTGTGAATGAAGTCAGCAGTCACAGTATGGCCCTAAACAATACAGCCAACTATGATGTCTTGGCAAATGAAATTTGAAATCCCATAGAAAGTTGACTTCTATAGATTCAAAGCTGATTTCAGATCAGGGTTTCTTCTCCAGAATGTATGTAGATATGAAGTGAAATAATGGGATAGAATTTTTCAATAGAGTGCTCTGCAAGCTTATTTTATTCTTTATCTGACTCTGCCTGTACATAAACATCTATTAAAATTACCTGTTTATACTTGTACAGTTTTCTTAAATTTTAGAATTACCAGCATTGTGGTAGGTGCTGTCACTTCTTTATCATCAATATGACAATTTCTTGTTTTGGTAAATTATATACAGACTTACTCTAGTTTTTTGTTTTTTTTAATTCTGGTTTTAGAATCTATGTTTTGATCCCTTATTGGTTTGTTTTATTATTGTTTATTTTTTAATTAAAGCACATCAGTTTTAAAGCATTCAATATATGTAAAAAACAATATGGAACTCCTTTTGACAGATACTGTGGCAGTTTTCTGTCTACCTTAATTTTTCCCTGATATATCATTTTCTTTTTCATATCCATGAAAATGATTTCTATTGATTTTAGAATGTGGGGATTGGTTTGCCTTTTAATCATTGAAATTCACTGGTAAATTTCTTTTGTATCCCTAGATAAGCCTTAAAGACCCATAAGCAAATATGTTTCCTTGGCTAAATTGCTTTGCGTGTTAATAAAGAGTTTCCGTCTGACTGGTATAGGCATCAAGGGAGCATAATTGGGCAGAATACAAATTATAATGAAGCATTCTTACTCTTATAGTCATACATTGACTATTAAATATGTTTTTATATCAACAGAATGGGAATTTAAACTCTTAATAGTTTAATTATTAAAACAGTATTGTCAGGCAATTTTTTATGAGGGGAGAGTGTTTTCTGTCTTGTGTAGAAAACAGTAATGGCATCATTCGATGTTTCTTTAAGAACTGTGTAAATATGTCTGATATTAATACTTCCCTTTAAGGCAAATATAAATTCAAAAAGGGAGATTCTGTTTAGATAAACAGTTCTAATTGAAATGATTTTCTTTAAGCTATGCTAGATTCATAATTGAGAAAAACACCACTGTAAAATAATGTCAACCTATATAATGCTGTAATAAATTATTTTGTACACAGTTGCTTATTTATGTTTGTGTTATTGCTTCACACTATCAAAATATTTTTGCAAAATGTCTTTTCTTTGAGGGAGTAAAAACTTTTAATCATCTTAATTCTTACCAGTTTATTTAAAAAATCACCTACCAATATATTTTGGTGCTATAGCAGCTACTTTCCTGTTAGTGTTTTAATTTAGAAGTAGGCAATCTTTGTCACTAAATACGTAATTCGTCATGTTGCTTTCTGCAAGATGCCATTCGCATAAAAGATGTCAGTTCATAATAAATGTGGAACTTGTGCTTTCAGCTGTAGTCTTTTATTTTTTCTAATTTATTTTTATTGTATTTTTTCCATTACCATTTGTCCTCCTTATACCTCCTTACCCCCTCCTCTGCAGTCACTGAGCCCTTTTCCTTCTTGTTCGATCCCTGTACCCCCTTAGCCCTCCACCCCCAGAGCTGTCAGCCTGCTCTCTTATGAGCCTGTCTCTCTGTTGCTTGTTAGTTCAGGTTCATTAGATTCCACGTATGAGTGAAATCATATGATATTTCTCTTTCTCTGACAGGCTTTTTTCACTTAGTGTGATGTTCTCCAGGTCCATCCATGCTGTCGTAAAGGGTACAATTTTCTTTTTTTACGGCTGAGTAGAATTCCATTTCGTAAACATCCCACAGTTGTTTTATCCACTCACCTACAAGGAAGGGGAACACTTTTATACTGTTGGTGGGAATGCAGATTGGTGCATCCACTATAGAAATCAACCACTTGTGGGAATTTATCCTAAGAAACCCAAAACACAAATTCAAAAGAACATAAGCACCCCTATGTTCATTGCAACATTATTTACAATCGCCAGGAAATGGAGTCAGCTGTAGTCTTTTAAAAAGTATTCCGTTGGAATCATTTAGAGTTCCTGAGAGTTACAAGCAGATATAGTTGAGATGTGAGAAGTTTGGTTCAAGGTGAGGAAGGCAGGATAACTTCTGTTGATTTTAGAATGTGGGGATTGGTTTGCCATTTAATCACTGAAATACACTGGTAAATTTGTTTTGTATCTCTAGATTAGTCTTAAAAGACCCATAGGCAAGTATGGGTCTTAGTAAAACTGATTAGTGAAACCCAGTAGTCTATCAGTCAGTGTACAGAGGTTGTGTTTATTCTCCCTACTTCTAGTATAAACCTGGGGACATGATCAGGGATTTTTTTCAGATAAGGGAGGAAGGTTGTGTCATGTCCCATTACCACCCCCTACCTGCACCCTATTCCCAACCTTGGCAGGGGCCCTTTCAGTTTTGTAAAGCTTAAGAATAAACAAGCCAAAAGGGGAGACATCTTAAAACCAAGTACTTAAAAAGAACAGAGACAGAATCATGGATACGGAAAGCATTTTGATGGTTGCCAGATGGCAGGGAGGCTTGGGGGAATGGGTGAAAAGGTGAGGGGGTTAAGAAGTGCAAATAGGTAGTTACAGAGTAGCCATGGGGATGTAAAGTACAGTATAGGAAATGGAGGAGCCAAAGAACTAAACAGGCATGACCCATGGACATGAGCAATGGTGTGGGGATTGCCTGAGGGAGTAGGGGATGCTATGTGGAGGGGGACAAAGGGGGGAAAATAGGGACAACTGTAATATATTCAATAAAATATATATATTTTTTAAAAACCAGTACTTAAAGAAGACTCTCCTCAAGAGGAGCAAAAAGTCCTTTGTCCTGCCAAGTGTATCAGAACAGATAGGGGAAAAAAAAACCAGATTCAAAGCATAGTGTGATAATTTAAGAATTTGGCTTCAGGTTTTTGTGATTTTTCTTGAATAATGAATTTAATGGGCAAAGCCTACAGAATAGAAAACCATAATTCAATCTGTACTCATTGAGCCCTATTTTGTTTCAGACTGAGGTATGACGTATACAATAGTGAACAAAACTAAGACCTTATTCTCATGTAGTTTATATTCTAGTGGGGGGAGAGAGAAATGTATAATATTATGAGTGTTAATTACTGTTTAGAAAACTCAAGCACAATATGAATATAGAGAGTAGTGTTGGTTATAGTGAAGTTTAAAAATCTCAAAGAATAAGAATAGTCTAAAAGTTTACAGGGAAAAAGATTTTTCTCGAATGAATTGGATTGACATCAGATTTCTCAAAAGCATTATTGAATATAAGTATCAAAGAAAAAAGATTAAAATTTTCAGCCAAATTAGCATTAAGAATGTGACAACATTTAAGAACATTTTAAAATATACAAACCTCAGAAGATTTACCTTACAAAGGTCCTCAAGAAAATACTTCCGATACTTACCTGGCAGGGGAGGATACCATGTATCACAAAGGTGGTTTTCCCAGGGCCAGGCTTATCCGTGGTACTGTGGATGTGCTGATCCCTGTAATTTCCCCAGGTGTGGGAAACTCGACTGCATAATTGGTGGTAGGGGGGACTGTGTTCTCACTAGTCCCCTGTTAAGAAAGAAAATACTTTGGGACAGCGATTTTTCAACCTTTTTCATCTCATGGCACAAATAAACAATTACTAAACTTCTGCAGCAAACCAAATAATATATTTTTTGCCAATCTGTCAAAAAGTAGGTATCATTTTTAAAAATAAATTTATTGGGGTGACTGGTTAAATAGGATCATAGAAGTTTCAAGTGTGCATTTCTGTGAAACAAGATCTGTGTTTTACATTGTGTGCTCACCACCCAAAGTCAAATCGTCTTGTCGCCATGTATTTGGCCCCCTTTACCCTTTACTATCCCCTCAACGCCTGCCTTCTGGTAACCACCATACTTTTCTGTGTCTGTTCAGTTTTCAGTTTTATATCCCACGTGTGAGTAAAACCATACGGTTCTTAGCTTTTTCTGACTGGCTTAGCATAATATTCTCTCTCTTTTTTTTAATCCTCACCCGAGGGTAATACATTCATTCATTTTAGAGAGAGAGAGATGAAGGGGGGTGGAGTGAGAGACATTGATACCCAAGAGAAACCAATCAGTTGCCTCCTGTGCATGCCTTGATCAGGGATTTAACTTGTAACTAAGTATATGCTCTGACTGGGAATTGAACTCATGACCTTTCTGTGCAAGGGAA
Organism: Mormoops blainvillei; assembly: GCA_004026545.1. Classification (NCBI taxonomy): domain Eukaryota; kingdom Metazoa; phylum Chordata; class Mammalia; order Chiroptera; family Mormoopidae; genus Mormoops; species Mormoops blainvillei. The sequence continues at coordinate 45,924 of PVJD01005097.1, forward strand.
GATGCTCTATCTAACGGCCACACCAGCCAGGGCAGCATAATATTCTCAAGATACATCCATAGTGTTGCAAATAGCAGTATTTCATCTTTCCTTATGGCTGAGTAGTATTCCATAGTATGTATGTACCATATCTTTATCCAATTTCTGTCGAAGGGCACTTTGGTTGTCTCCATGTCTTGGCCACCGTGAATAATGCTGCAGTGAACATAGGGGTGCATAAATGTGCAAATAAATGTTTTTGAGTTTTTCTGATACATACCCAGAGGAGAGATTGCTGGCTCGTATGGCAACTCTATTTTTAGCTTTTTAAGGAACTACCATACTGTTTTTCATAGTGGTTGTACCAGTTTACATTCTCACCAGCAGTGAATGAGGGTTCCTTTTTTTCCACAACTTTTTCAATACTTAATACCTGTCTTGTTGATAACAGCTGTTTTAACAGGTTTGAGATGGCATCTTCTCATACTTTGGATTTGCATTTCCCTGATAGCGAGTGAAGTTGAACACCTTTTCATATACTTGGTCGTTTGTCTTCTTTGGAGAGGTGCCTGCTCAGGTCCTCTGTCCATTTTTTAAATTGGATTGTTTGTTTGATATTGACTTGTATGAGTTCTTTATGTATTTTGGTTATTAACCCCTTGTCAGAGCTGTTGTTTGCATATGATCTCCCATTCGGTTGGTTGCCTTTTTGTTGTTGGCAGTTTCTTTTGCTATGCAGAAGCTTTTGGGTTTGATATAGCCCCAGTCATTTATTTTTGCCTTTACTTCCCTTGCCTTTGGGGTCAAATTCATAACATGTTCTCTACAACCAAAGTCCATAAGTGTAGGACCTATGTTTTCTTCTCTGTACTTCATTGTTTCAGATCTTATATTTAGGTCTTTGATCAATTTTGAATTGATTTTTGTACATGCAGACAAATTTAGTTTCATCCCTTTGCATCTGGCCTTCCAGTTCTCCCAGCACCATTTATTGAAGAGGCTTTCTTTTCTCCATTGTGTGTTTTTGTCTCCTTTGTCAAAAATTGTTTGCCCATATGCATGTGCTTTTATTTTTGGGTTCTCAATTCTGTTCCATTGGTCTATGTGTCGGTTTTTTGCCAGTGCCATGCTGTTTTGATATCATAGCTTTGTAGTGTAATTTGAAATCAGGTAGTGTGATACCTGTGCCTTCATTCTTTTTTCCCAGGATTGCTTTGGCTATTTGGGGTCTTTTGTGGTTCCATACCAATTTGACAATTTTTCATTCAATTTCTTTAAAGAATGACATTGGGATTTTGATGGGGGTTGCATTAAATCTCTGTGTTGCTTTGGGTAATAATGGCCATTTTAACTATGTTGATTCTTCCAATCCATAGATATGGAATATCTTTCCATTTCATTGTGTCCCTTTCACGCCCTTTAATAATGCTTTGTAAGTTTTCAGTACATAGATCTCAAGATCTTCAGTACATAGTACATATAACACTGATTACAAAAATATGTAAATGGATAGATGGCAGAAATTCTGATGTAACACTGATTACATAAAAAATGTAAATAGATTAAGTTAACAAATGACTCACATTTTGGGATTGTATTAAAGATTGTTTATAAGAGACTCACTTAAGAACAGGAAACTTAAAATACAAAAATAGAAATAGACATAACAGGCTAATGTGAACCAGAATAAAGATGAAGTAACAGTCCAAATAGAATAGAATTTAATGCAAAATATGACAAAGAGATAATTACTGCACATTGGTTAAAAAATACAAATGTTAACAGTAAAAATTAAATGGTAAATTAACAGTAAAAGTTTGTAATTATGTGGTGCTGGGTGTTAAGCACAATTATTGTGGTGACATTTTGCAATATACAATATATCAAATTCTGTTATACACCTGAATCTAATGTTATATGTTAATTACATCAAAAATACAAAAAAAAATCTATTTTGACTTATATACACTTAACATAGCTTTAAATTTTATCAAGCAAAAACAGGCAACTGAAGAAATGGAAATATCAACAACTATACTTGGAGATTTTAAAACACTTTTCTCCCCCGCAAAAATTGAAACATAAAACAGAGGAAAAATTAAGCAAGGAGAGTTTAAAATTACTTTATATCTTTCAATTACAGTTGATATACAACATTCTGTAAATTTCAGGTGTACAGCATAGTGACCATTTACATAACTTAAAAAATGGTCACCTGGGTAAGTCTAGTACCCATCTGACACCACAGATAGTTATTACAGTATCGACTACATTCCCTGTGCTGTACTTATATCCCTGTGACTTTTTTATAACCGGCAGTCAATTTGCCTATTTTAATTCCTTCCCCCCTTTTACCCATCCCTCCTATCCACCTCACATCTGGCAAAAATCAAAATGTTCTTGGTATCTATGAGTTTGTTTCTGTCTTGTTTGTTTAATTTGCCTTTTGGATTCCACATATAAGTGAAATCATATGCTGTTTCTCTTTCTCTAACTTATTTTACTTAGCATAATACTCTTTAGTACCATCCATGCTGTCACAAGTGGCAAGATTTCACTCTTTTTATGGCTGAGTAATACTCCATTGTATATATGGACAATTTCTTTATCCATTCATCCATTGATGGACACTTAAATGGCATGCATATTTTGGCTATTGTAAGTAATGCTGTAATGAACATAGGGATGCATATGTCTTTTGGAATTAGTGTTTTGCATTTCTTTGGATAAACACCTAGAAGTGGAATTGCTGTATTATTCTTTGTCCCTTGTTACAGCATTTGTTTTAAAGTCTGTTTTGTCTGATATAAGTATTGCCACCACAGCTTTTTAAAAATTTCCATTTTCATGAAATATCTTTTACATCCCTTTACTTTCAGTCTGTGTCTTTCTATCTGAGGTGGGTCCCTTGTAAGCACCATATGTGTGGGTACCGTTTTCTTATTCACTCAGTCACCCTATGTCTTTTTATTGGAGCATACCACGTATATACATTTAAAGTAATTATTGACAGGTGTGTAGTTATTGCCATTTTTATTCATAACAATATTTTTTCTTAAAGAGGTCTCTTTAACATTTGTAATACTGGTTTGGTGGTGATGAACTCCTTTAGCTTTTTCTTGTCTCGGGAGCTCTTTATATACTCTTCAATTCTAAATGATAGCTTTGCTGGATAGAGCAATCTTCGCTGTAGGTCCTTGCCTTTTTTTTTTTTTTAACCACTTTCAGTATTTCTTTCAAATCCCTTCTGGCCTGAAATGCTTCTGTTGAGAAATCAACTGACAGTCTTATGGAAGCTTTCTTCTAGGTACCTCTTTTCTCTTGCTGCTTTTAAGGATCTCTCTTTGTCTTTAACCTTTTTGCATTTTAATTATGATGTGTCTTGGTGTGGGCCTCTTTGGGTTCATCTTGTTTGGGATTCTGTGCTTCCTGGGCTTATATGTCTATTTCTTTACCAAGTTACAGAAGTTTTCTGTTATTATTTCCTCAAATAGTTTCTCAATCCCTAGCTCACTCTCTTTTCCTTCTGGTACCCCTGTGATGTGAATGTTGGTACACTTAATGTCCCAAAGGCATCTTAAATTATCCTCATTTTTTTAGATTCTTTTTTCTTTTTGCTGTCCTAACTGGGTTTTTTCTGCTACCTTGTTTTCTGAATCACTGATTTGATCTTTATTTCATCTAATTTGTTGATTTCCTCTAATGTATTCTTTATTTCAGCTACTGCATTCTTCATTTCTGACTGGTTCTTTTTTCTGTTTTCTGTCTCCATTTTTATGTTTCCTATATCTTTGTTAAAGTAACCACTGAGTTCATCTCTTCTTCTCCTGAGTTCATTGAGCATCTTTATAACCAGTATTCTGACCTCTGCATCTGGTATATTGCTCATCATCATTTTTTTAGTTCTTTTTCTGGAGTTTTGTTCTGTTGCTTTATTTGAGACATGTTTTTGTCTCCTCATTTTGGGAGCCTCCCTGTGTTTGTTTCTGTGTATTAGGTAGAGCTGCTGTATTTCCCAGCCTTGGCAGAGTGGCCTTATGTAGCGGGTGTCCTGTGGGGCCCAGTGACACAGTCTTCCTGGTCACCTGAGCTGGGTGCTCTAGATGTGTTACTTGTGTGCGTTGTGTGTATACCATCTGGTTGTAGTTAAGCCTTGATTGCTCGACTGCAGTATGAGGGATTAACTCTCAGGCTGAATGGCTGTGAGGAATGGCCATTACTAGCAGAGGAGCTGCTATGCAGGGGCTGACCCCATGGGACCAGCAGGGCTCTGGTGCCTGTCAAGTCTGCTCTTTGGATGTATTGTTTGTGGAGGTGGTTGGGTGGTGCTGTGGTGTGGTCTGATGCCAGCCACTGGTTTGTTGGTTCTCGGGCCTCTTGGGGGAATCTCTGATGCAGGCTAGGGTCAGTTTCTGCCTGTGTCCAGGCGGGGCCGCCTTGTATGAGCTGCAAAGTGACCTGCACATGTTGCCTCTTGCACTGGGCTTGAGGGTGCCTGGGAAAGGCTAAGCTGCAAAACTGCCAGCTGCCACTAGTGCCGGGCTGGACCATTTAGCAAGAGATGCAGGGCACACTGTGGCCATTTGGCTTGTTTGGGGTTTGTGAACCTTTGAAGACTTTAGGAAAGTCTGCAGCACAAGCTGAGACTGGCTATTTGTATGGAAAAACCACTGAAAGTGGCTTGGTGGCTTGCAAGTGTGGTGGAGTGGGGGTCTCAGGGAATCACCAAGTTGAGACAAATGGTGTTAGCCAGGTTAATAGAGAGGGACTTGGTGCCTACCTGTACCTGCCAGCTGGGTGGCGGAAGGGCTCAATAAAGGAATAGTGGTGTCTGCCAGCACTTCTGTCTGGAAGAAAGCTGCCTCTCCAGCCCTTGCTCTGACCTCAGACAATTCATTTCCTCCCCTTATATCCCTGATGCTTTTTGAGTGCTGCCCCAGAGCTGGAACTCAGAGCAGTTGAGCTTGTCAGCAAGTGAATCTGTGTGCAGGCCGTTTGAGAGGAATTGCCTGGGACTTCAGCAACTCTCTGTCTTAGCCACACTCCCCACTGGTTGTCATAGCCAGAAGTTATGGGGACTTCTCCTCCTGGTACTAGAACCGTGGGCTGTGGAACCTGATGTAGTGCTGGGACCCCTTGCTCCTGAAAGATGACCTCCACAGCCAAGATATCCCTATCGTTTTTAACTGCTACATCTGAGTATGGAACCAGCCCGTTTGTGTCTTCACCTTCCTCCCAGTTTCACTGTAGCTTCTGCTATACATCCTTAGTTTTAGGGCTTTTGTTCAGCTAGTCTTCAGACAGTTCTCAATGATGATTTTTCTATAGTTTAGTTGTAATTTTTATATGGTCATAGGAGGAGGCAAGTATGGCATTTACCTACTCCACCAACTTGACTAAAATTTAAGCAGAGAGCAGTTATTTAAGACAAAAGTGCCATTAGCTTTAACTAGTGTGCATATAGAACTCTACATCAAATAGAATGATTAGGGAGGGCTTAGTGTTTTTAAGTAGGATGGGCTAAGAAGGCATCTCTAATGAGATGACATTTGAAAAACTTTGCAGTTCAAATATTTGGGGAAAGAGCATTGCAAAAGGACTAAAGGCTCAAGGTCTTGAGGTGAGAATGATTAGTAGATGACTGGGTCACAGTGTGTTTCTGTAAGTTCTTTAATATGTTGTTGAATAAAAACAGGAGAGTGTAGATTTAAATAACTGTTTAAGTAGCTTACCATATTTTGCTGTGTATAATGCACACCCATGTTTTTGGCCCAAACTTTCTGGAAAAATCTTTCATTTTAATTTTTTAATTCAGTTTTTTATTTCTCTTTAGATTCATGTTTTCTGTATTATAAATTAATTTTAGTATTTATTTTTTAAAGATTTATTTATTTACTTTTAGAGAGAGGGAGGGAGAAAGAAACATCAATGTGTGGTTACCTCTCGAGTGCCCCCTACTGGTACCTGGCCCACACCCAGGCCTGTGCCCAGACTGGGGAATGGAACCAGCAATGCTATGGTTCTCTGGCCAGTGCTCAGTCCACTGAGCTATACCAGCTGGGGCTATTTTTGAACATATGATACAAGAAATTTTATGTAATGACTAATTACAAAACGTAAGAACATATAAAAGGTATTTCAGGTACTACCCATATAAAATGCACATCTTTATTTTTCCCTCAAAACCTTGGGCAAAAAAGTGCACATTATACATGGCAAAATATGGTAATAATTATAACAGTTTTGCCCTGACTGGTGTGGCTCAGTGGGCTGGGTATCATCCCGCAAACTGAAAGGTCACTGGTTTGATTCCTGGTCAGGGCACACTCCTGAGTTGTAAGCCAGGTTCCCCTCTTGGGGTGTGCAACAGGCAGCCAATTGACATTTCTCTCTCACATCAATGTTTCTCTTCCACATGATGTTTCTCTCCCTCTCTTTCTCCCCCCACTTCCCCTCTCCCTAAAAATAAGTAAATAGAAACGTTTAAAAAATAATTATAACAATTTCAGTGCTGAGTGACTCCTGTCCTCTGAGAAGGTAGTTAATGAGGTCTGAAAAGTTTTGTTTGTGAAATTGCTTAGATGTTGGGGTAGTTTCATTAATAGATTTGGTTACAAATCTATTAACAGTTTTTTAAAGAAAATAATTTTAATCACCATGGTATGCTTACTGGCCCTGTCTTTCCCCGAATGTGTACATGTTCTGGAACACAAATTTCTAATATTTTAGCTGTACTTTGTGAGTTTGCATTTTAGGATACCTATTATGATAAGTGAATGTTCTTAATCTCCACTAGCTGAAGTGTCTTCATAGCACCTGAGTTGGATTGTATGTTGCCTTTGGTTCTTGGGAGCCTCTGAACCTACAGCCATATCTTTGGTCCATCTCATAGCTGATTTAGGACTGATTAGAGTTTTTCTAATCATGAGAGGCTAGGACTGCCTTTGAAAGGTATTCTGTCTCCGTCATTGCTGAATTCTAAAAGTGCTCGAGATACTCTATTCTGTCCTCATCTAATCCACCAAGGATCTACTGGTAATATACTCTTCACAGACCTGTGGTCAGTCTCTCAGTGACCACTTAAGGCATAATGTGTTCTGGCTTCTTCTCCTGTCCCATACTCTCATCCCAACTTTCTGTTTTCTCCTCCTTAGTCATGCCTCCCCCATGCCTCTTTTTTATATTCTTTGCAACTTATGCTCTGAAAATATTTTACTCCATTGTTATCACAGTGCTCTACATCTTCAGTCTCTTTCCTCAACATTTCCCTTTATCTTTTGACCTTAACTGAAAACTTACCTGAGATCTTCACCCATTGTACAACCCTTTCAGCTGAAGGTTGTTTATTTTCTCACCATGTATATGAAGAGAGCGTTCACTGCATCTTCACTACCAACCACTGCTTCCAGCCCATTATTCTCCCCGCAACGTGCAAAATCCATGTATCTTTGAGAATAATGCCATTGGGAGGTACTATTCCAGACCCCTCTTTATTGCTATAACTTCCACACTATGACTCACTAACTTTCTCTTCTCTCCACTCATGCTGAAATTCAGGTGGTTTTAGCATCCACTGGGTGCACCCATTCAATACTGGGTTCTTAGTTCCTTGATTGCCCTTGCTTCAATAATTTCATCATCCTAATCAAACTAATCAACTCCCTGGCCACACCCCCTTTTTTTCATCAGGTGAAACTTTTACTTCTGAAATAATGAACTAACACAAGCCACTATGACAGTGTGTTTCTTTCAACTTGACCACTTGGTTATTCCTTTCATAGCTGTTTAACCTCATAACAACTTCCCACGACTTTCTCCCAATTAGTTTTACCACCAGTCTTTAATTATTCCCATCTCTTTTTCCTGGCTTTAAAGTTCCATTGGTTCAAAAACTCTTGTCAACGACTTTCTGGGTCCATTGTTCTTTCATCCCATATGCCAAGAAAAAAATCCCAACTTTGGTTAGGTTCAACATATTCTTTAGCACTGAAGCCTATACATTACTGAGCTCCAACCTCAGTGAGTCCACTCTTGGTTTCCTGACTTTAAAATAAATTATTTAAGAATGGAGGTGGTGGAGGGGGGAGAGAGAGAGAGAGAGAATTTTCTACTCTACCCATTCATGTATTCACTGGTTGACTCCTATACATGCTCCAACGAGGGATTGAACCCACGCCCCTGTCACATTGGGAGGATGCTCCAACTAACTGAGCCACTTGGCCAGGGCTTATTCAACGTTTGTTTTAAAAATTCTCCACTCATTTCTTATCCTGCCCTTCTTGCCTCCCTCTCAGCAGGTGTGTGTGGTAGGCTGAATAGTGTAGTAGCCACTCCTCCCAAACATGTCTGTGTCCTAATATTTGGAAACTGTGAATGTATTACCTTATGTGGCAAAGGGACTTTGTAGATATGATCAGAGATGAGATGGGAACATTATCCTTGATTGTCAAAGTAGATCCTAAATGTAATCACAGGTGTCATCTATGTTTCTATTGTTTATATCATTCAAGAAACTGTTTCATTTTATCTAAGTTACTAATTTGTGGGCAGAGCTTTTAATAATGTTCCTTTATTAGCCTTTTAATGTCCATGGGATCAGTAAGGATGGCTCCTCCCTTCCATTTCTGATATTAGTAATCTGTGTCTTCTCTCTCTCTCGGTTAGTCTGGCTAGAGGTTCATTAATTTTATTGATATTTTTCAAAGAATGAGCTTTTGGTTTTATTCTTGTTTTTTTAAAGTATATTTTGATTATGCTCTTACAGTTGTACCAGTTTTTCCCGATTTGCCCTCCTCAACCTGGTACCCCCTTCCCTCCAGCAATTCCCCCACTTAGTTCATGTCCATGGGTCTTGCATGTGAGTTCTTTGGCTTCATTTCCTATGCTATTCTTAACCTCCGCCTGTCTATTTTGTTCCTACCAATTATGCTCCTTAATCACTGCACCTTTTTCCCCATTCTCCCCTTCCCCCTCCCAGCTGATAACCCTCCAAATGATCTCCAATCTATGATTCTGTTCCTGTTCTGGTTGTTTGCTTTTTGTTCTTTTTTAGATTCAGTCATTTATAGTTGTGAATTTATTGCATTTTAATGTTCATGGTCTTGATCTTCTTTTTCTTAAATAAGTCCCTTTAACATTTCCTGTAATAATGGTTTGGTGATGATGAACTACTTAGCTTTACCTTGTCAGGGAAATACTTTATCTGCTCTTCCACTCTAAATGATAGCTTTGGTGGGTAGAGTAATCTAGGTTGTAGGTCCTTACTTTTCATTACTTTGAATACTTCTTGCCAGCCCCTTCTTGACTGCAAAATTTCTTTTGAGAAATCAGCTGATAGTCTTATGGGAACTCCTTTGTAGGTAACTATCTGCTTTTCTCTTGCTACTTTTAAGATTCTCTCCTTATCTTTAATCTTGGGTAATGTAATGATGATGTGTCTTGCTGTGTGCTTCCTTCGGTCCAACTTCTTTTGGACTCTCTGAGCTTCCTGGACTTCCTGGAAGTCTAGTTCTTTTGCCAGATTGGGGAAGTTCTCCTTCATTACTTTTTCAAATAAGTTTTTAATGTCTTACTCTTCCCCTTCTTCTTCTGGCACCCCTATGCCAGATTTAGATGATGATTTGGATGCTGGAACATTTAAAGTTGTCCCTAGGTTCCTCAGCCTCTCCTCATTTTTTTAAATTCTTGTTTCTTCATTCTGTTCTGGTTGAATGTTTCTTTCTTCTTTCTGCCCTAAATCATTGATATGAGTCCCGGTTTCCTTCTCTTCACTGTTGGTTCCCTGTATATTTTTCTTTATTTCACTTTGCACAGACTTCCCTTTTTCCTCCATATTGCCAACTTACTCCACCGATTCTGTGAGCATCCTGATTACCGGTGTTTTGAACTCTGCATCTGTTAGGTTGGCTATCTCCTCATTGCTTAGTTCTATTTTTGGAGCTTTGATCTGTTCTTTCCTTTGGGCCTTTTTTTTTTTTTGTCTTGGCGCACCTGTTACGTTGTGAGTGGCAGAGCCTTAGGTATTCATCAGAGCAGGGTAATCAGCTTCACTGCCTTGCGACGCCGTTCTTGGTGGAGGGGTCAGAGAGGAAACAATGCCACTTGCTTGGCTCTCAGCTGGCTTTCAGTCACTTCCTCTGCTACGCAGAAGCAAATTGGGCCCTTCTGGCGCTGATTCCCACATGGGTGGGTTTGTGTTCATTCTAGGACCCTGTGGGTCTCTCAAACAAGCTCTCCTGTGAGACTGGCCATTTCTCCCGCTGACGCAACTCCCACAGGTTTTTACCAACAGAGGTTTTGAGGCTTTCTTTTCCTGCACTGGAACCCTGGGTTGCACGTCTCTATCACTCCCCATTTGTTCCTCCTGGTTTATCTGGACGCAAATGTGGGGCCACCCTGTCTGCCAGCCACTGCCTTGCCTGCCACGGTCCACCAGCTGCTGCCTTGCAGTGTCCACTCTACCCCGGCTGCCTGTCTCCGCCCCTCATACCAGTCTGGATGAATGTTTCCTCTCTAACTCCTTGATTGTCAGACTTCCATATAGTTTGACTTTCTGGCAGTTTTCGTTATTTTTTGTTTTTAAATTTTTTGTTGTCCTTTTGGTTGTGTGAGGAGACAAAGTGTATCTACCCATGCCTCCATCTTGGCAGGAAGTCCAAATTGTCTGATTTTTAATTTAATTCCATTGTAGTCTGATAACATACTTTGTGTAATTTCCACTCTTTTAGATTTGTTCAAGTATGTTTAATGACCCAGAATATGATCTATATTGGTGAATATTCCATGTGAACTTGAAGAACGTGTATTCTGCTGTCACTTGATCTATAAATGTCAATTAGACCTATTTGACTGATGATGATGTTCAATTCAACTACACCCTGATTTTGTGGCTGCTGCTGGGTCCGTCAATTACTGATAGATGGGTTTTGAAGTCTCCGACTATACTAGTGGGTTTGTGTATTTTTCCTTACAGTTCTATCAGTTTTGCCTTATGTATTTTGATGCTCTGCTATTAGGTACATACACATTCAGGATTGTTATGTCTTGAAGAATTTACTCCTTATCATTGTGTAATGTTCCCCCCCCTTATCTCTGATAATTTTTCTTGATCTGAAATCTGCTTTGTCTATAATTAATGTAGCTACTCCAGCTGCCTTTTGATTACTGTTAGCATAGTATATCATTATCTCTTTACTTTTAATCTATTTGTGTCTTTACATTTAAAGTGGGCTTCTTGCAGGCAACGTATTGTGGGGTCTTGTTTATTTAATCCATTCTAATAGTCTCTGTTTTTTAATTGGTATATATAGACAAAACACATATAAAGTGCTTATTGATATAGCTGGATTAATTTTGTCCATATTTGTAACTTTTCTGGTCACTACCCATGTCCTTTGTTTTAAATTTTTCCCTAAATTAATCACAGGCACTAAACTAAAGATCTAGGAAGCTTGGAAAACACCAAGTAGCATAAGTATGAAAAAACTGTACCTTAGCATATTATATTCAAACTGCAGAATTTAAATAGAGAAAGACTTGGAATAAAAGAAATGGAAAAAAACCACATCTGTAAAGGAACAAGGATAAAAACTACATCAGACTTCTCCTTAGAAATCATGCAGTGAAGAGAAGAGTGAAATATTTAAGGGTTGAAAGAAAAACCCACCAACCACGAATTCAATATCCAGCAAAATACAGTATTTCTTCATGTATCATGTGCACCCATGTTTTTGGTCAAAACTTTCAGGAAAAAAATCCTTAATTAATTTTTAATTCATTTTTTAATTTATATTTAGATACTTGTTTTTTGTATTATAAAGGAATTTCAGCATTTATTTTTGAATATGTTATGGTACAAGAAATTTTATGAAACAAATAATGACAAAACAGAAGTACAGATACCAAGTATTTCAGGCACTACCCGTGTATAATGTGCATCTTTATTTTTCCCTCAAAAATATGGGCAAAAAAGTGCACATTATACATGGCAAAATATGGTATTCTTTAAAGGTGAAGAAGAAATAAGACTTTCTCAGACAAAAATTGAGGGAATTTGTAGACAGTAGATTTGTCTTGCAAGAAATATTTTTTAAAAAAATGTCTTCAGAGAGAAGAAAAATTCTGTAGGTCAGAAACTCAGATCTGGAGGGTTCCAGTCAAGATGTTGGCACAGGTAAACATGGCTCGCCTCCTTGCACATCCACATCAAAATATCAACTAAAATATAGAACAACCATCATTCAGAACTCTCAGAATCAAGTTGAATGAATCTGACAACTATGGAATTAAAGAAATCACATCCATCCAGACTGGTAGGAGGAGCAGAGATGCAGAATGGGCTAGTCCCACATCCACATGTGATAGATAAAATTTGGGGAGGGCTTTCAGGACACAGAGCTTTGGATATGAATTCCTTGTCTCCTTTACTTGTGTAAGTAAATGAAACTACCTTGTGAAAAAAAAAAAAACTCAGGAGGGATATCTCAGGAGTAAGGAGCCCCAACCCCACACCAGGCGCCCCAGCCCAGGGTTCCAGTGCCAGGAAGATAAGTCCCCATAACTCTGGCTGTGAAAACCATGGGAACTGAGTCAGTGGAAGAAATCCCACTTACTTGGGTACTCCATTTATTTAGCTTGTTGGTAAACTCCGTAAGGTCACCAATTTGGTCTGCCTTGACTATGAAGCATAGAGCCCAGCACAAAGTAAGTATCCATAATACTGTCGACGAATGCTTACAGTCACTAAATGCTGTTACTAATCTCATTTGACTCTCACAGTTCCCCTGTGGGAGAGATATTATTATCTTCCTCATTTTATATGACACTAAATGAATAAGGATACAAGCTTCTCCCAGGAATATAGAGGTTCTCGATAGCAGAGCAGGATCCAAACCTAACTTCTTTCAGCTTTGCATTGGGTTCCTTGTTCGCTGTCATGCTTGCTCAGTATTCATGTAGCATCTTACACTGATGGACTGACCTTGAGTGTGTTTAGTCTCGTCTCAACAAGAGAGTCAGTTCCTTAAGGTCAGGACCAGGCTAAGCCCATGGCCAATACTCAAATTCCTCCTCTGACTTATATTTATTCCCTAGAAACAATGGTGTTGGATTGTATTGTGACAGCTGTCATTTCAGTGTGCATTTAAAAAAAAACATCAAAATTGGTGAATTTTTGAGCAGCCATTTAAATATTGAAGATGGAAGAAGATATGTAACATTTTCAGTGTATTATGCTTTATTATTCCAAGAAAGGTAACAATGCAACTGAAACACAAAAAAAGGTTTGTACAGTGTATGGAGAAGGCACTGTGATCAATTGAACATGTCAAAGTGGTTTACAAAGTTTTGTGTTGAGGATTTCTAGCTGGATGATGCCCCATGGTTGGGTAGACTAGTAGAAGTTGATAGAGATCAAATTGAGACATTAATTAAGAACAATCAGTGTTATACTACATGGAAGATAGCTGATACTCAAAATACCCAAATCAATAAAGTTATTGGTGAAAATGAAAAATGTGTTGTTTATTTTACGGAAAAAATGAAACAGACTTTTTGGCCAACTGAATGCTTATAGTTCAGGGCAGTAACTGTTCATCTGAGACTTTGAAGTATGCAGTTAGTTCATTGTTTCCCCACTGGAGGGCAAGCTTTCCAACTTAATTTTATTTACTTTTTTGATTTTTTAAGAATTAAAAGAACCACTATATACATGGACCTGAGCTGTTTTCTGTGTTTTAATTGTTTCAGGGAAATGAAATTGTTTCTACGTGTTGAAAATTGTGTCGTATATAAATTTGTGATTCAGTATATCCTCATAGTTGCCATCTGTAGAGATTAAAGTCCCAGATGCAGCTTTTTTAAAAGTGTAAAGCCCATTGTTCAGTGGTTTGTTGAAGTGGAGGAGTTTTGCGAGGGAGAGGGTCCTGATCTGACAGTGAAAAATGGGCACTGGGCTCAGGCAGGTCACACCCACCCTGGGTCCCCTTCGTGTATGTAGAGTGAGGAAGGTTACCCAGCTGACCAGTATCCCATGAGTCTGATTTCTCAAACTGGAAGGCCCTGATACTCAAGGATTGTGTCAGACCTATTTTGCTTACTCCACAGTTACCTTCCCTGGCACAGAATAAGTCCCCAGGAATACAGGAGTAGGTATGCTTCAGCAGCCTTCTCCTAACTAAAGGGGGAGAAGCAGTCATGGTTCTCTGCACAATGTGGTCAGATCAGCCCTCTTCCTGGCTCAGAAGTATAGACAATGGGAGTTTTAAGTGTGGGACAAAAGCGAACCAAGCCTTTTAATGCATTAATCCAACTTGTTCCACATATTGGAATATGGCAGGAGCTCTATACATGAGTCTAGCTGCCTGTGCTTATGCACATGACGATTCCAGGTTCTCTCCTTGTGCCCACAAGCCTTCCTTTAAACTTTGCTGCAACACGTCACAGAACAATTACACGTCTTCTCCCATGGTCACCAGGGGACCTGAAAGTCATGTGAACCTCTTCTAAATGAGATGTTCACTGGTCACTGTCACCAGGGTGACTGAGTAACTTAGGTTCTGAGGTGCTCTCATCTCCATTTTGCTGATGGGGGAGAGGCTTAATCAGCAGCATGCTGCCCTACGTTAGTGGGGATTCTTACCTAAGTCACGGGGAGGTATCCAGAGTCAGAGAACACTTCGAGAGCTTCATAAGATTCTGGTATATTTAATTCTACACTTACAAAAGCAATCATTTTATTAGCAGAAATGATAACTGTCTTATCTACATAATGTGAAGTGACAACCACTGAAAACCAACAAAAGAAATGGAGAACTAGGCAGGATTTACATGACTTTCGTTAATATTCATTTGTTACATATCCTTTCTTTCTCTTCTCATTTATGAGCATATACATGTTAGCAGGCATCAAAGATTTAGGAAAATTTGTGACAGAAACACTTTAAATGGAAAGACACCTTTATTTGCTTAATTTTCCTGCTGATGGCATAAGTTTGCCAGTATTTCATTTGAGTGGAAAACCACTCATATCTCACTGAAGTCAGGTCAAGGTCTCCCAGGAACAGAGTTTGAGGACCCTTGTCCTAACCTTTCAGGACTTTGCTGTGACACCACCACCTTCTGGAATGCTTCTTTGTTTCCTCTGATGAAGCTAATCTGTCCCAAACATACATCAAGTCCTCTTATGGCACCTTTTTAAAGACCACATTTATCATACTCTACCCTGTTGGGGCATTATTAGGATGCCTGTCTTATCACCACTACTGGACTGTCATCTCCTTGTGCCCAGGGATGAGCATCATTGCATGGATTTGAATCTCTACCCTGCCACTTAGCAGTGGTGCAATCTTCGGCAAGTTAGCTAGCCTTTCAGTTTCCTCACCTGGGAAAAATGGGGCAATAGTAACTTCTTCATAGGGCTGCAGCAAGTTTTAAATAAGTGTACACGCAAAGCACTTAGAACAATTCCCGAACAAGTCAGTGGCATGTCCGTGTTTGCCGTTATTAATATATCTTGCCTCCAGCAGCACCTTGCCAGGGCTTTCTACAGGACTTGGGCTCCTGATGGATTCCACAGATTCAGGTAGCTTTCCATTGTGCCTTGAGGAATTTCCTTTGAGACAATAGGAGCCTTCCAGCCAACACCTCTCCTGGGACCTTGAGCCCTCTGTTCTCTACTACCCTGAAGGAAACAGCACTGCATTCAGTGGCTCCCTACCTGGTGCCCACGGCCATCATTTGGGGAGCTTAAGAAAGCTATAACAGGCCCCTCACAAAGATTCTTTTTTTTCTTAATTATCAATGTCTAAGTATATCCCACAAGTCAAGTCATGAAGAGAGATATACAGAGCAATTCTAACAATCCCCTACGTTAGACTGTAGAGTGGTGTAGTCTGAAAGACTGCACACTGAGAGATTCAGATTTGACTGGACTGGGATGGAAGCTGGGGAACATTTCTCTTAGAAACCTTGCAGCCCGGGCAGAGAACTATTTTGTTTGACTCTGGGACAGTGGTTCTCCACCTCAGCTGCCCATGAAAGTCACTTGAGAGCCTTCCGATTCAATGTATCTTGAGTGGGGCCTGGTCTTTGGCATTTTTTGAAAGCTCTCTAAAGAAACAAAGGAACCTAGTTTTCACGCTGAACGCCTGTGCTCTGGCGAGTTAGGGAGAAGATGAGTGAGGAGGGGAAGAGCTCGCAGAGCCTGGGCTGCTTGTGCTGCGGGAAATAGCAGGAGACCCACAGGAGGCAATTCATGGCTTCTCTTGAGAACATCTTCCTAGTTCTTCCTGAATTTCTTCCTACCACATGATCTGAGGCTAGCACATTGAGAAAAAACACAGGTTTTGAAGTAAGACAGGCTTGGTGATGCCCTTCAGGTTGGGTGACTTCGGACAAGTCATTTGTCCATCATGCCTCATCAGTGCGGCTGTGACATCTCATCTGACTGCAGCCTGCCTAGCAGGGAGGCTATGGCTTTAGTTTAGTAACCGTTTGGGTCTTGTCTTTTTTGTTTCTCTACAAGGTAACTGGTGAAACCTTATGAGTTCAAAGAGGCAACT
This sequence comes from Mormoops blainvillei, assembly GCA_004026545.1. NCBI lineage: Eukaryota > Metazoa > Chordata > Mammalia > Chiroptera > Mormoopidae > Mormoops > Mormoops blainvillei. The sequence goes on from PVJD01005097.1 coordinate 62,462, forward strand.
GCTTCTTTGAAGCTCTTTCCACATGAGGTGGTGGTTGCAGTCAGAGCCTCCAGCTTGCCCCGCCCAGCCCAGAAGTGCCCTGCGTGAGGACGGTCCCTGAGGCGGCGACTGTGTTTTGTGAATTAAAGAGCCAGAACTGAACCTCATGAAGTATATTAAAAATTGTGGATGTTTATAGTAAAGGATTATAAAAGAATAAAAATTCAATGACTTTAGGTAATATTTTATAATTTTCTTTTACTGTAAAGATGTACAGATTTCAGGTTTTTATGCAATATGTGATTATTTCAAATTGGAGGCAGCCTAGAAAATTTGAGTCAGGGGTTCTAAACCTGCATCTTTGTATTTCTCACAGTCCCCAGGTGCTCATAAAATGAGCGGGGTTGGAGAGAGAGAGAGAGAGAGAGAGAGAGAGAGGGAGAGGGAGGGAGAGAGAGAAGGAAACCAAATTCAGAGATCTACGGAGACAGGTAAAGATCCCATGACTCTCAGTTTCTTGTCTGTTGTTTTATCTACAGTCTCTACTATTTGAAATTTAAATGATCTTTGCTAATAATTCTTTTTATAATTCTAATTTTCTACTGGTCCTTACAGTTGCCATTATCACTGCCCAAATCTACCCTTTTCAATACATGTTCTGAAATCCTCAAGCCTAGCTTGTGAGGGTCCTAATGAATAGTGGAGCCCACTGCAAGTGCTGCTCTGCAGATTCTATGCTAACCTGGGGGCAGGACGTTTTGTGTATGTGTGTGTGCAACAGGTGTTGCCCAGCATGGCTCTCAATTAAAATGGAAGGTGAAATAAGGAGTTTCCCAGAGGAAAGAAAGCTAAAAGAATATACCTCTACCAAACCAGCATTGTAAAATATGCTAAAGGACAGCTCTAAGAACATGAGGAAAAAGAGTGAGAGAGAGAGGAACACAGCTACAAAGGGAAAAAATGAATAAGTACCTATCGATAATAACTTTAAATGTAAATGGTTTAAATGCTCTAATTAAAAGACATAGAGAAGTTGAATCAATAATAAAACAGGACCCACACATATGCTGCCTACAAGAGACCCACCTCAGAACAAATCACCTACACAGATTGAAAGTAAAGGTTTGGAAAAAAATATTCCAAGCACATGGGCAGGAAAAAAAAGCCAGGGTAGCAATACTTATATCAGACAAAAATACACATCAAAACAAAGGCCATAAAATGAGACAGAGAAGGACACTTCATAATACTCAAAGGAGGAATCCATCAAGAAGACATAAACATTGTAAACCTATATGCACCCAAAAGAGGAGCACCCAAATATATAAGGAAAATCTTGGAGGACTTCAAGAAAGATCTAGACAGTAACACACTTATAGTAGGGGATTTTAATCCCCCACTGTCAAGAATGGATAGATCATCAAAACAAAATATCCACAAGGATATTGTGGAACTGAATGATGCATTAGATCAAATGGACTTAACTGATATATATAGAACCTTTCATCCCAAAGAAGCAAAGTGCACATCCTTTTCAAAGCCACATGGAACATTTTCAAAGATAGACGACATGATGGGACAAAAAACAAGCCTCAACAAATTTAAGAAAATTGAAATCATATCAAGCATTTTCTCAGACTACAAGGGCATAAAACTAACCTCTCAGACTACAAGGGCATAGAAACTAACCTCAAGGAAAAAACTCAAAAACATTCCAACTCATGGAGACTAAATAGTATGCTATTAAACAATGAATGGGTCAATAATGGGATCAAAGAAGAAATCAAAAAGTTTCTCGAAACAAATGAAAATGAACATACAACAGTCCAAAACAGATGGGACACAGTGAAGGCAGTGCTGAGAGGAAAGTTCATAGTGATACAGTCCTACCTAAAAAAGAGATAAACATTTCAAATAAACAACCTAACCCTATGTCTACAAGAACTGGAGAAACAACAACAAACAAGGCCCAGAGCGAGAAGAAGGAAGGAAGTAGCCAAGATCAGAGCAGAACTGAATGACATAGAGAGTAAAAGAACAAGCCGAAGGATCAATAAATCCAGGAGCTGGTTCTTTGAAAACATAAACAAAATTGACAAGTCTTTAAGCAGACTTGTCAAGAAAAAAAAGGGAGAGGACCCAAATAAATAAAATCAGAAATGAAAGAGAAGAAATTACAACTGATACCACAGAAATACAAAGGATTATAAGAAATTACCGTGAACAACTATATACCAAGAAATTTGAAAATCTGGGTGATCTGGACAAATTCCTAGAAAAATATAAACTTCCAAAACTGAATGAAGAAGAAGTAGAAAGCCTGAACAGACCAATAACAGTTGGTGAAATTGAAGCAGGAATCAAAAAATTCCCCATACACAAAAGCCCTGGACCAGATGGTTTCACAGGAGAATTTTACAAAACATTTAAGGAAGAGCTAACCCTTGACCTTCTCAGACTATTCCAAAAAATCCAAGAAGAAGGAAGACTCCCAAACTCCTTTTTTGAGGCTAACATCATCCTAATCCCAAAACCAGATAAAGACACAACAAAGAAAGAAAACTACTGGCCAATATCACTGATGAACATAGATGCTAAAATGCTCAACAAAACATTGGCAAACTTCATCCAGCAATACATTAGAAAGATCATCCACCATGATCAAGTGGGATTCATCCCAGGAATGCAAGGATGGTACGATATTCGCAAATCAATAAATGTAAAACTTCACATACGCAAAAGGAAAGAGAAAAATCACATGATCATATTGATAGATGTGTAAAAAGCACTTGATAAGGTACAGCACCCATTTCTGATAAAAACACTCAGCAAAGTGGGAATAAAGGGGGCATACCTCAACATAATAAAGGTTATATATGACAAACCTACATCCAACATTATACTGAATGGGCAGAAACTCAAAACTTTCCCACTAAGATCAGGAACAAGACAAGGATGTCCGCTTTTACCACTCCTATTCAACATAGTATTGGAAGTCCTAGCCACAGCCATCAGACAAGAAAAAGAAATGAAAGGCATCCAAATTGGAAAGGAGGAAGTAAAACTGTAATTGTTTACAAATGAAAGGAGAGTATACATAGAAAACTCTACAGACTCCACCAAAAAACTACTCGACCTATAAGTGAATTTGTCAAAACAGCAGGATACTAAGTCAATATTCAGAAATCAAAGGCATTTTTATACACCAACAATGAAATATCAGAACCAGAAATCAGGGAAAAAATCCCATTTACTATAGCAACAAGAAAAATGAAGTATCTAGGAATAAACTTAACCAAGGAGGTTAAAGACCTGTACTCAGAAAACTACACAACAGTGAAGAAAGAAATTAAGGAAGACAGAAATAAATGGAAGTGTATACTGTGTTCATGGATTGGAAGAATTAATATCATCAAAATGTCCATACTACCCAAAGCAATTTATGGACTCAACACAATCCTTATTAAAATACCAATGACATATTTCTCAGATATAGAACAAACATTTCAAAAATTTATAGGGAATCATAAGTGACCCCAAGTAGTTGTAGCAATTTTGAGACAGAAGAACAAAGTAGGAGGGATCACAATACCTAACATCAAACTATATTACAAGGCCACTGTAATCAAAATCATCTTGTACTGGCATAAGAACAGACACACAGATCAATGGAACAGAATAGAGAGCCCAGAAATAAACCCATGTCTCTATGGTCAATTAATAGTCGATAAACTGGGCAGAAACATAAAATGGAGTAAAAATAGCCTCTTCAATAAATAGTGTTGGGAGATCGGGACAGCTAAATGCAAAAAAATGAAATTTGAACACCAACTTACACCACACACAAAAATAAACTTAAGATGGATAGACTTAAATATAAGTCGCGATACCATAAAAGTCCTAGAGGAGAACATAGGCAGGAAATTTCAGATATTCCACTCAGCAATATTTTCACTGCTATGTCCCCTAGAGCAAGGGACATAAAGGAAAGAATAAACAAATGGGACTTCATCAAAAGAAGAAGCTTCTGCATGGCTAAAGAAAACATCGGCCAAATAAAAAGGGAACCAACCATATGGGAAAATATATTTCCAACAATACCTTAGACAAGGGTTTGTTTTGATCTCCAAAATATACAAAGAACTCACACAGCTCCACTCCAGGAGACAAACAATCCAATTGAAAAATGGGCAAAGGACCTGAACAGACGCTTCTCCAGGGAGGACATACGCAGGGGCCAGAGACACATGAAAGGATGCTGAGCATCACTAGCCATCAGAGAGATGCAAATTGAAACCACAAGGATATACCACCTCACACCAGTTAGAATGGCCATCATAAACAAATCAACAAATGACAAGTGCTGGCGAGGATGTGGAGAAAAGGAAACCCTAGTGCACTGTTGGTGGGAATGCAGACTGGTGCAGCCACCTTGGAAAACAGTGTGGAATTTCCTCAAAAACCTAAAAATGGACCTGCCTTTTGACCCAGCAATTCCACTGCTGGGATTACACCCTAAGAATTCTGAAACACCAATTCAAAAGAACCTATGCACCCCAATGGTCATAGCAGCACAATTTACAATAGCCAACAATCGGAAGAAACCTAAGTGCCCAACAGTAAGTGAGTGGATCTAAAAACTATGGTACATTTACACAGTGGAATACTATGCAGCAGAAAGAAAGAAAGAGCTACTAGCCTTCACAAGAGCATGGATGGTAGTGGAGAACATTATGCTTCATGGATGTAAACTACGCAAGAGGATGGTTACAGGTACACATGTTCCAGGCAAGGCACCACAGAAAGTCAAGAAGGTAGGAGTTTTCATTTCTTCTGAATATTTTCTGCCACCAGATTGATATGACCACTTTTAAACAGCTCTAGTGCACATTTTGTCTACCTCTTGCACCCCTATTGGTGGCTTCTGTCGTCTGTCAGTAGCTGTCTTAATCAACAACCATGAACTATGAGAGCATGTTGGCTCAGGGCTATGTTCAGGATTCTCTCTGAACCAAAATCAGAAATACAGGACCTTAAGGGTGAAAAGGGAATTAATTGATTGTTTTAAAGAAAAAACTCCAAATTTATAGTATTCTGCATCCATTTTCATGACCACCCTCTGTCTCACTGATTACCTCACATCTCCAGCCTCCCCACAGCCCTCTTTTGGAACATATACTCCCTTTCTCTCCTCCTCTATTGGTTCACCAGCCACTATTGATCCTTCCCCTGAACACACTAGATGTCATACCTTGGGAGCCCTACCATACAGATATTTAACGTGACATGTGGCTCACATCCCTGTCCCAGGAAGTGAGGTTCTAACTGTAGGCTCCCGTATCCCCTCACGTATCTGTAATCCACAGTGCTTGGCACAGTCTCTGGCGGGGCTCAGTTGCTCTTCACAATGTGAATAAGCTTGCAGTTTTTCAGCAACTGATATTCTCGACTGGGATTGTCTAGCCCCTCCTTCATGCAGTTTACGGGAGGATGGGGGGTGCTTTGGCACCGTGTTTCCACTGCTTAGTATCTGTGGCCAGGTGTTGGCGAGAGAAGAGATGGAACAGACCATGGACACCACCACTGCCTCTCGAGAGGCTGGACTTTGGCAGTGTGTTTGGATTCTCTGTGTTTTCAGCTGTTTTCCCCTGTCATTCATAAAAACAAATTCCCCGAACGCTGAGAACATCTTGGCAGCGTCTGTCAGAGGTTGTGTCTTCGAGAATGGGGTGGATTCATGTGCAGCTGGGAAAATTCACCAAGCCCAGTCTGTCAAAATAGAAGTAAAAGAAGCCATAGACATCCAAGGCAGGTCTATTGGAGTGGTTCCCCAACTGTGTGCAATGGAGCCGCCGAGCTGGGGGTGGCTCCTCTTCAAGGAATTCTGATGTTGCTAGTCCTGCAGCCACATTTTGGGAAATGCTGCTTGGGTACTGGATTCTCCGTTTTTCTGGAAGTGGCAAGAAGGCCAAGAGGGCACTCACATTTCTGTCTGCCTACCCTATGTTAGACTGACTTCAGTATACTGTAGTACTGAGCCCTCATACCACCCATTAGGGAGAGATTTTCTACAGCTGAGCAAACAAGGTTCCTCAAGGCCAGACAATAAATGAGCCTGGGATCAAACTCAGGGTGAGCTCCCTCACCAGCCCAAATTCTTTCCATTACTGTTGTTGCTAGTGCTATAGAGAATGTTTCCCACAGGGTGGGATCCATGCTGCGGAGGCATAGGGAATTCCCTATTTACCTATTCATTCACAGAAAAGCCGCAAATTCCCTCAAATTATGCCATGAGACAAGCATTTCCTTTTTAGTTCCTTCTTTATTCTTTCTAACTGCAGACATCTCAGTTTGGTGCTGGTATATCCCTAATATCTTCTTAACATTCCCTGAGCCCCCTTTCAAACAAAAAAACGGCTTCAGCACTCATCTGTGTCTTTAAGATTTTAGTCTTGTTTTGTTTTCTTAATATTTTTATCTATGTTTTCTTCTTTTTATGGCAAATTAACATTTGTTGTACATTTATAGTGGTGCCATAACATTTTATCTTAAAGTAACTTACATAAAAAATATTAATTAAGGACAAATTTGGTAAAAGTATAAGCTCAAGTGCTGGATCAACTAGAAAGCCACATGCAGAAGAATGAGGTGAGATTCCTTCTTCATACCACATACAAAATTAACTCAAAATTATACACAAATATATGAACTATAATATAAAACCCTTAGAAGAAAACATAGAAGTAGATTTTCAGACATTGTGTTAGGCAATTTTTAAAAAAAATATAAAGCCAAAAGCATAAGCAACAAAAACGAAAATGAATAAGCTGGACTTAATCAAAAATAAAAACTTTTATGCTACAAATGATATCAAGAAAATGAAAAGACAACCCACAGAGTGGGAGAAAATATTTGCAAATTATATATTGGATATGGGTCCTGTGTTCCAAATATATGAGGAACACTTACAACTTACTAAAAGAGAAATTAACAAATGAACAAAAGAATGTGTATAGGTATTTCTCCAAAGACGATAAACAGCCCTGGCTGGTGTCACTCAGTAGATCCAGCCTGTGAACCAAAAAGTCACCGGTTTAATTCCTGGTCAGAGCACATACCTGGGTTGCGGGTCAGGTTGCCAGTTGCAGACACTTGACGGGCAACCACACATTGATCTTTCTCTCCCTCTCTTTTTCCCTCCCTTCCCCTCTCTCTAAGAATAAATAAGTAAAGTCTTAAAAAAACAACAGAAGAAGATATACAAAAGGCCAATCAATAAGCATGTGAAAAAAGGCTTGATAGCATCATGGAAATGGAAATGAGATACCACTCACACCTTCTAGGATGGCTATAATAAAAAAGAAATAATGACAAGTATTAGCAAAGTTGTGGACAAATTGGAAGCCTGACATTTTGCTGGTGGGGATGTAAAACGATGCAGCTGTTTGGGAAAACAATTCTGGTAATTCCTCAAAATGTTAAACATAGAGTTGCCATTTAATCCAGTCATTTCACTCCTAGATTAATAAAAACATATGTACACTCCTAGATTAATAAAAAACATTTGTACATGAATGTTCATAGCAACTGATAATAACCAAAAAGTAGGAACAGCACAAATTTTCATCACCTGATGCGTGGGTAAGTAAAATGTGCCACCATGGTTGGGCCGTGGTCAAACATTATTCTGGGTGTTTCTGTGGAGTTTTGTGGGGGGCTTTTTGGATAATTTAACATTTAAATTGGTGAGCTGTGAGTAAAGCAGATTACCCTCCATAATGTGAGTGGGCGTCATCCAATCAGCTAAAGGCCTGAATAGGACAAAAGACTGACCTCCCCCAGGTATGAAGGAATTCTGCCAGCGGACTGCCTTTGGGCTTGAACTGAAGCTCTTCCTTGGGTCTCTAGCTTGCCAGCCTATTCCATCAATTTTGGACTTGCCAAACCTCTAGAATCACATGAGCCAATTCCTTGAAAATAAATGATATCTCCCACTCTTTTCCTCTCATCTCTTTTCCTGTCCTTCTCCTCCTCTCTCTCTCTCTCCACACACACACACACACACACACACACACACACGCACGCACACACACACATCCTGTTGGTCCTGTTTCTTTGGAGAGCCCTAATACAGTGGTAAATGAGTATAACGGAATATTTAATAAAAAGAAATGAAGTACTAATTCATGCTACAACATAGATGAACCTTGAAAACAATACATGAGTGAAAAAATCCAGTCACAAATTTTATGATTTTATTTATATGAAATGTCCAGGGTATGTCATCCATAGAGACACAAAGTCGATGTGCAGCTCCTCAGAGCTGGAGAATAGGTGTGGGGAAATAGGGAGTGACTGGTAGTAGGTGTGGGCTTTCTTTTGTGGGGTATGACAATGTTCTAAAATGAGATTATGTGATCACTGCACAACTCTGTGAATATACTAAACACATTGAACTGTATACTTTAAATGGGTGAATTATATCTATATACAGCTTTTTTTTTTTTTAGTACAGGTTGTAACTGGATATAACAAAGTACATGGCGTGAGTACAGAAATGTCTGAAGCAAGGAAACACGGAATTAGAGACTGACGTTCCTCAGGGTATCTCATGTACCTCCCTGGAGACACGCTGTCTGTACATGTTTCCTTTTTATTCACTGTTGTTATTCATAGTCCTAAGCAAATCAATCCAATTTTGGCCTAGATTGGTAGCTGTACTACTCAACCTGATTAAAAATATAAGAACAAAATATATTTTGGCTTATGAAATAAAAGGTAGGGAAGCTGATGGATGCTAAAGAAGGAATCTAAAATGCACATTGGACCACTGCCTGGAAAGAGGAAGGAAATTTATGTCATGAGGGAGGTTTATGTGATACTTCATGTTCTGAGTGTTTCCATCATTGAACAAAGAGCCTGAGCTGCTTCTCATCCCACATGGAGACAAACCAAGGTGTGGGGGCTGGCCGCACATCCAGCCCCCCAATCATCTTTGAAAGTCAGCGTGCCTCAGAGATTTTTGAGAGAGTGAGTGCCAATGTATTTCTGAGTGGCCACAGTCCATTTCTTAAATAAAAAAAAAAAGTTTTTAAAAGAATAGATTAAGCATAAAAATAAGTTCACTGGGGCTCTATATGTAAGAAACATTTGCTACCCCGACTGGTGCGCCTCAGTGGATTGGATGTTGTCCCTCGGGCTGAAAGATCTCAGGTTTGATTCCTGGTCTGGGCACATATCTGGGTTGCAGGTGAGGTCCCCAGTTGGGGGCATGCAAGAAGCAACCAATCAGTGTTTCTTTCCCTCTTTCTCTCTCCCTTCCCTTCTCTCTAAAAATAAATAAATAAAATCTTTTAAAAAAGAAACCCTTGCATATCAAATAAAAACATTCATTAAGTAGTCAAGCTTTCTTGGGTGCCAACCTCTTCTTTGGGAACTGTTTTTTCTTTTTCTTTTTTTTAAGTTTACTAATTTTTTTTTCTTTTGAGAGAGAGAGAAACATCAATTTGTTGTTCCACTTATTTATGCATTCATGGGTTGATTCTTGTGTGTGCCCTGACGGGGGATTGAATCTGCAACATTGGCGTATTGGGGCACTGCTCTAACCAACTGAGCTACCTGGCCAGGGCTTCTGAGAACTATTGATAATGTGCTACCTAACCCTTTGTAGCCTCTGTTGAGTGGACAGTGAGCCTTCTGACCCCACCTCACTGGCCAAAACAGATTCTACTAGGGACAGATATCTGATCCACATTGGGCCAATCAGACCCTCTTTCCTAGAAATCTGGGATGTGAATTTAGAGATTAGTTAATATGTTCCCTAAAAGAATTTTAGAGTGACTTCTAAAATTTTTGGAACTGCAAAGGATGTTATTTCCCATGTTCCATAAATTCTTACATTTTAAAATAACATTACTCTTTTTGTCTTATCCAGTGGAATCTAAATTCATCCATCCATCATTTATTTTAAAGAAGTACTTTATTAACAGCTGGATATTTTCCACTATTCTTTTTTTTTCTCTTTAAACTTATGTTTACATACCAAATTCTCCATTTTTAAAAAATTGATCACATAATCTTTTTTTTTTATCCTCACCTGAGGACATTTTTTTAAACCGACCTTCTCCATATAGCCAGCTACACCTTGTGCCTTCCCTCAGGTGAGGGAGGTGGGGCAATATAATTGAGCACCTTAGAAAGAGAGGAAAAGGGAGTTCCTGAAAAGAAAGGATCCTGGAGGAACGAAGGAACAGGTGTCTGCTGCAGACACATATACAAATAATTGCAAGTCGGTGTGATAAATATCCTACTAAAGAGCCACCACAAGGTCCAGGTGGACATAGACAGGGCCATCAACTCTCCTGGAGGTTCCAGGTGAAGCCAAGTGAAGCTTCGTAAAAGATATCATGCATGATGCAATTTTTCAAAATAGAAATATACCTATTTTACTAAACATTGTTTATTAACAACCATGCCTATTTATTGTCTTCCTTGTTCATTGTTTTATTCCTAGATCCAAGTACAGTGCCCGCATACTTTAACAAATATTTGTTGAATTGGAGTTTTATAGAACAGTAGGATAACCTCCTGTTTAGACTAACATTTAAAGAAATTGGAACACAAAAAGATCATGCTGATAAATTTCTGTCCCATGTTTTGGCACATCTTTAGCTTTCTCTTATCTACAGAGACTTGGCTTTGAAATAACACCAGGATTCAGTTTCATTTCTATTGTTATTATTTTTTGTCACAAACATCTGATAGCCGTGATTTTGTAAATTCTTAGGTTCTTTGTCTCATTATCAAATGGAGCATGTGCAAGGTCTGTCCAGAAGGTATCCAACCATGTACTATGAAAAAGAGACATTTACTGAAGAAGATTCAAGATACAAGGAACATTATACATAGGACAACGGCACCTCAGACCTTAGGACTTCATGCAGTTCTCCCAATCACTGTCAGCTGCCCTGTCATATTTTCCTGAATCTCATCGACTACCTGAAATTTCTTCCCTTTCAAAGGTGATATTAGTTTTGGGAAAAGCCAGAAGTCAGAGGTTGCCAAATCTGGGCCATAGGGAGGATGAGTCACCTGGGTGATTTGATGTTTTGCTAAAAGACTATGCACATGATGTGATTGGCAGCTTCATCATGCATTGTTGTGATGAGGCTGCTAATAACCAGCTGCCCATACTGGCGGCCTTCTGAATCATCTACGTAAGTTTCCATGGAGGAATGTTCAAGCTTAAGGCAAAATTGCATGCAGATTTGTTGCTCTACTTGCTCAGTCATTTGAATGCAATGGCTACACAGTACACATGCTCACTCAATGGCTACACAGTACACATGCATACCCGCCTTCACTGACTAGTACAGTGAAGTTGTCGTTATTCACGCATGCACATTCCAGTCCACTCTCCTTGGCGGCCAAGTTACACTGATGTCATGCAAACCATTCTCGTTATATTAACAATGGCTGGACTTTTCCTGGACAGATCTTATATATGAGAACACTATGCAAATGATAAAAATCCAAGAAAAATGTGAGCTGCTTTTATTATTAAAAGTTTGGAAATGTCATAATCTTTAAATTATTCTTGTGATATAAGGGGAGTCCTTAAAGGAATCCAGGGTGTTCTCAGCTTGCTCCCCTTTCTATCCAGCACCTCCCTAGAGAATTTATTTATTTATTTGTCATTGTGGGCCAAACAGCTGAAAGAATGTGGAATATAGGCATGCTCCATACTTGTTAACTAACACCTAATCAGGATCTTGTGAAAAAATTTCTAAGGTCAGGCGTTTTGATTTACTAATACCTAACTCTTACTTATACTAAGTAGCTTTCAATAATTGTTTTTAAACATCATGACTGCACACCTTAGCACAACTTATTTCTCTCTCTTTTTTTCCTTTTAATTTAATTTATTGGGGTAATACTGGTTAACAAAGTTATACAGGTTTCAGGTGCACAATTCTACAACGCACCATCTGTACAATGTATTGTGTGTTCACCACCCCAAGTCAAGTCTCCATCCATCACCGTTTATGCCCTCCTCCACCATACCCTCCTCCACCTCCCTCCACCCCTTCCTCTGGCAATCATCACACTGTTGTTTGTGTCCATGAGTTTCTCTCTCTCTCTCTCTCACTCACTCTCTTTTTTGCTCAATCCCTCCACCGAGCTTCCCTCCCCACTGCCAACAGCTAGGACAGCTCATTTCTCAAAGGGTCTGGGCTGACTTTCTCACTCAACTTTATTTTCAGTGGACCTTAAGTAGACCTAGTTGAACTCATAAGCTTTGGTTTATTTCCCACTCTCATCAGTGATCAATGCTTGAGCCTGTTTTAGTTTTTTAAGTGTGTGTTTGTTTGTTAAAAATATAATGAACATCATGAACTCACTATCCAGTTAGGGAACTAACACACTGACAATAACTTACATCTTCTACATGCTCCTGCCCTAGCCTGTTTCCTTCCTGCTTCCTCCCACTTATGTAGCCAGGATTCTGAATTTTTATGTTTTTATTCATCCCCAATTTAAAATATTTTTAGCACACTTATATGCATGCAAACAATATAACAATTAATTTTAATTGTTTTTGACATTTATAAAAAGGATATCATGCTATATATAATCTTCTGGGCTTTTATTTCTCATTTAGTTTTCTATTACTAAGAGTTGTTCATTTTGTTGTGGGGTGCTGGGAGCCACTGATCTTTATTGCCGTATAGTATTTCATTGTGTGAATACACCAGCATTTATTTATCTGACCGCCTAGACACCAAAGATAAGGCTTTCACATTTCTTGCTGTAATTAACAGCACTGTGATGGATATTCTTATACGTGGTTCTCTCTCTCAGTGCACACCTGCTGGGGTTGTCCTCGGTTTATACCCAGGAATGGGATACGGGTCCCTTGTAGGGTGTATGAATATTTAACTTTGTAAGATAATGCCAGGCTGTTTATCAAAGCAGTTGTGACAATTCATACTTTCACTACGCTATTGATCTATACTCCTCAGCACTTGGTATTGCCAGATGTAAATTGGTATTCTTTAATGGTCTTAATTTGCTTTTCCTGAATTACTTAAGAGGAATGTAGTAAAAGGAGCAGGAGAAAAATTATTATCCATATGAAAAGTGAATCAGACATGCAAATCAACTCCAGATGGATTAAGGATTCAAATGTCAAAAGCAAAACTTTAAAACTCTTAGAAGAAAATATGGGTGACTATCTTTAGATCTTGAGGGTAGGAAATGGTTTCTTAAATACTGGATATAAGAAAGCCCACTATAAAATACATATGTAGTGAGTCTGACTATATTAAAATTAAAAACTTGTAGTCATTAAAGACATGTTAAAGAAGCTGAAAAGGTAAGCTACAAACTGAGAGAAGATATATCACATATAACAAAGAACCTATATCAAGAATATTTTAAAAACTCCTACAAATCAATAAGTGAAACAACCCAATAGAAAAATAGACATAAGACATGAATGAACATTTCACAGAAAACATAAAGCCAATACCCATATGGGAAGAGATTGAAATTCTTGAATTTTAAAAACCATCTTTTGAGGGAAAAAAGGATACTTTAAAAATATAGCTACAGGTCCTGGCTAGGCAGCTCAGTTGGTTAGAGCAACATCCTGATGTGCAGTTCCAAGTTCAGTTCCCGGTCAGGGCATATGCAAGAATCAATGAATGAATGCATAAATAAGTGGAAAAACAAGTTGATGTCCTCTCTCTCTCTCTCTCTCTCTCTCTCTCTCTCCCCCTCTCTACCTCTCTGCCTCAAAAATCAATAAAAAATAAAAAGTAAAACATAGCTACAATGGTCTTCTTCCAGGCGAAGAAAAAAATAACATCTAGAAAATGAAATGCAAACTTAAACATTCATTCAATACTCTAGGAAAATCAACTAAAACGAAAGGAAAAGTGGATTGTTTACCAATGTATTTTTAAGTTTACTCTCTGACTTTACTTACTCCTGTTGCCTTATACATTGCTGGCATTCAACAATGGATAACACATTGATTGATTGACTGTGCCTGATTTTCTGTAAGCCTAACTTTGATTTCTTTCAGACTCAGAACAGATGGTCACATAGTTTTAAGACATTAATAAACATTATAAAACATGATCTTCTTTCTCTGAATTCTGTGCCCTGTTGGCTATAAGAATAAAGCATCTACTTAAAGGAAGAAATCAGATTTAATCTAAAAGGCATGGTATAGCTATGCAGAGCCCAGACCCTGTGGTTGAAAATAAAGTGCTTAGTCAGCATTGCCAGGGAGGATCAGAGCACAAAGGAGGATGGGAATGCCCCAGGCTCCAGCACAAACCTCAAAATCAAACAACTGTGCTCTCATACAAAACAGGCATGACATTGGAAGGTACCCTCAGCACTGTTTTAATAAAGGTGACATTTCAAAGAGTGGTTATTTCTTTTGCACCAGATTGTTAAAATGTGAACTCATAGTATTTTATTTACAATTTTTTTCACAAAAACAACTCAAAATATTACTACTTCTGAAGACTGGTCTGTAGGAGAGTATGTAAAGAAAATTAACTGGTATGATAATATTACTTATGTTTTCTGCAGAAAGTTATATTCCATTTTGTATCATTGTGTTGTAATGTGAAAATACGTACTAAAAGACTTAGAATTTTATATTTTTTGACTCAGCAATTTATGAATTCATTCTATAAATTTATGAATTTATTCTATGAATATATGTACGAATTTATTCTAAGGAAGTAATCATGGATATGCATAAAGATGTGGCCAATAGACTATTCATCAAAGTATCTTCTATAAAAGTGAAAAGTGAACACAATCTAAATGTTAAAAATGGGAAATTGATTAAATTACAATTTACCCACCTACCCATTAAAATGAAAAACAACGTTTGAAGACATGGAAACTAATCATATGGTTATGGGTTATAAACAGTATATAGAATTTAAGATATAAAATATAAACACCATTGTATAAAATATAAAATATATACATGATAAGATATATACACTATTTAAAATATACACAGCAATGAATGCCTAAAGGAAACAGACTGGAAAGATATGACTGAAAACAAACAAGAGAAAGAGAAAAGATAGCACAAATGATCAGAGAACCATAGGAAGGCATGGATTACAGATAGAGTAGCAGAAATAGAAAGCTTAGAAGTAAAAACACAAACACAAACAAAAACAACATAGGAAAATATTAGTTTGAAGGAATGAAAGATTCTAAAAGTAAAAATAAAACAGGACAAAATTAGACCTGTGTTGTCAGCTGATGGGTTCTGGGTTGAGACCTCAATTTGGTTTCATAGTCCAGGACAATGCTAACCTGAGTCATTAATTAAGTGCCTTTTATACTTAAGTTGCACCTTGTTTCATCGATAGGAATTGTCTATTATTTTTTCATGGATTTTAGTTTATTGAAACTTGATGTCTTCCTCAGAAATGAAAGTGGTTTAGGTTTCATGTGGCCAGCATCACCAAACAAATTATACTGCCATTATGATATGTTAGCCTCTTTTAATATTTTAATTGAAAATATTGCTGTCTTATGAGCATTTCATACACCATAAAGCATTTAGAGGTATTCTTTTCTAGCATACTATGGACCGAGTTAATTCTCTTCTTCAGGCCATGTGCTGCAGCCTGTCTAGGCCAGACAGGTTCACAGGATTCAGGCAGACAGAAAATTACTTACAAACCCATTGGGATGTCTGACATGACTTTATTCTGGGGTGGGCAGTCTACGCACGCTGCAAGCTGTGTGTCACACTGCATGTCACCTGCATGTCACCTGTCCCCTCTGCGTGTCTGTGTGCGCACGCACAGTGAGAAGCCCCTACCTTCTTCAGTATTGGCACAAACAAAGATGACATCAGGCCAAAAGGTCCAGTAACACAGCATGAGCTGCGCATGTGAGCCCACTTCATGTTACGGGAACTGTTTATCAGACCCAGACTGAAGGCTATGAGAACACACTTTATCAGGCCCATTCAAGGCTGTGAGAAACTGCTTCCCTCTCATTACCCAGACACCTGGGTGAGGAAGCCAGGCCGCCTCCACTTACCCTACAGGCCATTTGGTTAGTTCATCATCTTGGAACAGAGGATTTTGCTTGGTTATCACGCATTACTGGTGTTGACTGAGGACTGGACCCCTTTCTACCATGTTATTAAGTTTTCCCTGCTTTTGGTACAGTTCCTACTTTTCCTGCTTTTGGTGCAGGAGCTGTTTCATTAACTTGTGGATTTCCACTCATTGCTTACACAAATTAAAAAAAAAAACTATGCCTTTTAAACCAACAAGTATTTAAAAGGAGATACAAACATCCATGTATATTAATAAATGTAACTTTTTACAATTACTTTTCTATATATTTTATGCTGACTTTTTTCTTTTGAGTATCATAAACTCACAGATGCTCATAGACTCGCCCAGCTCAATTAAGATAATTTATACCAGCTGATCTCAAAGTGTGGTCGCGGGGCCAGCAGCAGCAGCTTCGCCTGGAACCTGTTAGAGATGCGGATTCTTGGACCCTCTTCCAGGTCTGCTGAATCAGAAGCTCGGCAGGGCCCAGCAATGTGTGTTTGAACACCTCCAGGTGATTCCGATGCTTTCTCAGGACACCTGATTTACACGGCATGGGAAGATGGTGATACTTACATTGTCCTTATGTGGTCAGTGGGAGCCCGCTCTGAGTTACTTAACTGCAGATATTTTTAAAAAGCATCTTTGCTTTCTGGAAACAAGATATTCCAGATTCAAAGTGATTTTTCCCCTTTCTTGAGACAGTCGATCAGCACCTCTCCAAGGAGTCCTTTTTCCATTTAATGAAATTAGAGAACAAAATCCTAGTGTTAGCAATGTTCACATGTATTGTGGATGATCTGAAGAACAGCTGCTGGGCTGGGCCACATTTAGTGAGAGAGCTTAAAGTTTCTGTACTCACTCTGATCTTTTTTTCCCACTTAACATTAAGTTACTATATTCTACTTATAGTGTGAAGTTTTATTGAACACTAAAATTTTCTCCTTTGTCGACAGCATAGAACTAATTTTCATTGTTTCTTTTTCTTGCAAAATTACTCAAACTCTTAATTTTAAAAAAGTTATTAGACTACGTTTCCTTCTCAAAAGATAATCCTGACCACTGCTTCAGCCTGAGTCTTGGCTTTTCACCTTTCTCCCTGAACATGAGCTTCAACACCCTCTCCAGCTTCTCCATTAAACTACTGGGCCCTGGGTTCCATGCAGGTCTCCCAGCCACCAGGTTGGCTGACCAGCAATGCGGCCAGTGTCCATGCAGACACCCGAGGCTAGGGTTCTTGGATCTTCCTGTCCCCCTATACCAGCGTGAGGGGCAGCTGGGAATCCGGGGGCCTGGCTATAGGGACGGCTGGTGGTCTGGTGGACATAGGGGCATCCAGAGCAAGAAGGAGACTATGCAATGCCTGAATGACCACCTGACCTCCTACCTGGAGAGGGGGAGGAACCTAGAGGCTTATAACTGGAGACTGGAGATCAAAATCTGGGAACACCTAGAGAAGAAGGGACACCGGGTCAGAGACTGAGGGCATTATTTCAAGACCATTGAGGACCCGAGGGCTCAGATCTTTGTAAATTCTGTGGATAATGCCCGCATCATTCTGCAGATTGACAATGCTCTTCTTGCTGCTGATGACTTCAGATCAAGCATGAGACAGAGCTGGTCATGTGCCCATCTATGGAGAGTGACATCAACAGGCCTGGAAAGGTCACTAATGACACCAATATCACTCAGCTGCAGCTGGAGACAGAGATTGAGGCTCTCAAGGAGCAGCTGGCCTTCATGAAGAAGAACCACGAGGAGGAAGTAGATGTTCTGCGAAGCCAGATTGCCAGCTCTGGGCCCACCGTGGTGTTGGATGCCCCCAATCTCAAGATCTCAGCAAGATCATGGCAGACATCTTGAACCAGTTTGACGAGCTGGCTCAGAAGAACCCAGAGGAGCTAGGCAAGTACTGATCCCAGCAGACCGAGGAGGGCACTGCAGTGGTCACCTCGCAGACAGCTGAGATAGGCCCTGCTGAGACGGCACTCAGGGAGCTGAGATGTACGGTCCAGTCCTTGGAGATCGACCTGGACTTGATGAGAAATCTGAAGGCCAATTTGGAGAACAGCCTGAGGGAGTGGACACTCGCTATGCCAGGCAGATGGAACAGCTCAACAGGATCCTGCCGCAGCTGGAGTCCGAGCTGGCCCAGACCCAGGCAGGAAGGCAGCGTCAGGCCCAGGAGCAGGAGGCCCTGCTGAACATCAAGGTCAAGCTGGAGGCTGAGACTGCCACTTACTACCACTGTTGGAAGAAGGGGAGGACTTCAATCTTGGTGACACCATGGACAACAGCCGCTACATACAATCCATCCAAAAGACCACCACCCGCAGGATTGTGGATGGCAAAGTTGTGTCTGAGGTCAACGACACTGAAGTTATGGAGCATTAAGGGCAGCAGAAGTGGGGTACCCCTTGGGGGTGCAGGAAGCCAATAAAAAGTTCAGAGATCATTGAACATTTAAAAAACAAGGTCATCCTTCTGAAGAGTATTTCATGAGGATGAATGCATCATGTAGGGAGAGATGCAGACAGTTTGACGATGAATTCCTCTCTCCCACTTGGAGTATGGCGGTGGGTGGGGGCGGGCCACGAGGAGCGTTACTTCTACAGCCCTGAGAACTCCTGTAGCTGGTCTGTTCTTTTTACTATTGAAAACATATCATCGCCTTATTCCTATATCATTGCAATTAGTACTGACATCTTGAAGTTTCCTCTACTGAAAGATTCTGTGAAGGATGCTACTCAGAGGGGAATTTTGAATTTTCCTCTATACTTCTCCCTGCATAGCCTAGTTTGTGTGTTTGTTCATTTATTAATTCCTTTTCATGTAAACCCCTGTGTTAGAACACAGGCAAGAATAATCGTATTGGAATGCAGAAGATAGAGAATCTACTGCCTTGTCCCCAGAAAGTCGTGATTTACCACTTCACATCTACAATAATGTTCCCTAACCCCAACTCAAATAAGATATTCATCCTAAATAAACTCTGTGTAGTGGGGAGAGACAGGGGAGGACAAGGAAATGTCAGATGAGGATTTGGCCCATTCTGAAGAATTTCAGATCTTATTGTATCTTTTTTTCTTTTAACAGTGGTAGGAATAATCTTTTGCAGTAATAGCCTGCTAGTTTTATTTTCCTCTAATGATATTGGACTGTCTGTTTGAAGGAGGTGGTCTTTTTCTGAGAAGATTTAACTAACGCCACTTATAAGGTAATCAAGCACAGGAGTTAATCATCCTCCGTGGTGCAAGGGAGAAATTAGCTTTCACTTCCCAGGTAGACTTACTAAGCCAGTCTCCAAACTTGGGAGTGTCAGTTGTACAACAGTGGAGAGCAATGCTGCTTGAAATGTGCAGACAAAGAGGACATGAACTTGTCCTCAGGAAGGAACGCCTGCTTCAGATTTGCCTGAAGAATGATTCCAAATGTGATCTTTGAAGTTCAATTAACCTCTTTGTGGCTCAGCTTCTTGGTTTACTATGGTTGGCAAAAATTTGCTCTTCCTTAACTCACTAACAATGTCGAGCTAAATATGAGACAGATTTGAGTTTTCAGAAGAAAGTGTAAAAAAAATAGTCATATCGTATAAATGTTTGTATTTACTAATACCTTTGTAAATAAATTTGTAAACGCAGACATTTTACATTTGTGGCACACTACAGTTTATAAAGGATTTTTACATGTGTCCTCTTTTAAATATCCCCAAAGCTTAAAAGACCAGGTTGTTTTCCTTATATATAGGAAATTGAGATTCAGAGAGCTTCCATGTCTTGCCCATGGTGCACAGCTAGTTTAATAGCAGGGCAAGTAAGTACCAGAGTCCAGGTCCTCTGACTGCTAGTTCCCTGTGTGCTTTTGCTGTGAACCAACTGCATCTTCACTGTTACTGTGACAAATGGAGGGAATATATGTGGTATTGATTCATGTACTCATTCATTCATTCAAATGCAAATTAAGTATGTATCATGTGCCAGACACTAGAGAAAAAAACATCTCTGACATAGTTTACAACTTGCAACACTAGTTTGGATTGTAAAGAGAGTGCTAGCTTATTTCTAGCATTTGAAGTTCTTTTTTCTCTGTAATATTAGGATGCTACACTTGGTTAGAAAGTAGATTTAAGCCCACATTCCTTTTCCTCCCCACTGAGTTATGTTTGTGGTTTGAATTACTCTGAATTCCTCACTTATAATCAGATTAAGTAAATTGTCCTTGAATGGGTTATAGGCTGTGGGTATGATAGGGTTGGGGGCAACATTGCTGAAGACAGCAGAGAAAACAGATCCTCATCCTGGAAGTGGGTTTCTGGGGACAACTCTCTTCTCTTTTTGCTCCCCAGATGGTGGCAGCAGAAAGTTGTGGAACCGGGCTGTAGGGAAACCTCTGTTTGGAAAGTGCCTGAGACATGCTGTGGGTTGTTTTGGTTTAAACCCACATTAAAATCCTGTTCTTCCTGTAAGAGTTAAAAGTTAAATGCCTGCCAACCATGTGATGAAGGCTTTCTACTCTTAGGTATTTACCCAAGAGAAATGTCTGCCCATAGTTGTATCCTAGCTTTACTTGTCATAGCTCAAATAAGAAATAATCCAAATGCCTGTCAACAGGTGGTATATCCATACAATGGAATATAATTTAGCAAAAAGGGAGTGATCTACTGATACTCACAACAACATGGATAAATCTTAAAATAATTACAGAAAGATATTATATACTATATATTTCATTTATATAAAATTGTAGAAAATGCACTAACCTATAGTGACAGAAAGCAGATCTGTGGTTGTCTGGGAGAGGGGTAGGGACAGGATGGGACAGGAAGGGGCTACAACGGGGCAGGAAGAAGCTCTTGATGGTGGTGCCAATGTTCACTATCTTGTAAACATAAGTCAAAACTTATTAAATTGTACAGTTTAAATTTGTGCAGTTTTTTGTATGTCAATCATACTGAGATAAAGCTATAAAAATCATATTTAGGTATTTTTCTTTTTCTAACCATTTCTTGTTTTCTCTGACATGACTCTATTTACTATTTTTTTAAATAAACTTTAGAGAAATTTTAGGTTCACATTAAAATTCAGTGGAAAGTACAGAGACTTTTCGTGCACCTCCCACCCGGCACAGACATAGCCTCCCCCATTGTCAGTATCCCCACCAGAATGGTACATTTGTTACAGCTGATTAGCCTACATGGATACGTCATAATGGCCCTGAAATCCACAGTTTACATTGCAGTTCACTCTTGTACAATCTGTGGGTTTGGACAAATGTGTAATGACATGTGTCCACCATTATAGTATCACATACAGAACAGTTTCACTGCCCTAAAAATTCTCCGTGCTCCACCTACTCATTCCTCCCTCCCTCAGCCCCTGCCAACCACTGATCTTTCTATGCCATAGTTTTACCTTTTCCAGAATGTCACAGATTGGCTTCTTTCACTAACTAATATACATTTAAGTTTCCTCCATGTTTTATCATGACTTGATGACTGATTTCTTTTTAGTATTGAATAATATTCCACTGTGTGGCTGTATCAGTTTATTTGTCCATTCATCTACTAAAGGGCACCTTGGTTGTTTCCAGATTTTGGTAATTGTGAAAAAAGCTGCTTTTTCAGAGTCTTAGCTGAGCCTTCTTCAGGAGGACCCTGAGCCTTGGAATGTTCTGCTTACATTCATCTCCTTGTTTCTTATAAATCATTGGAAGCCCCTGAAAGGAAGCAGGCACAGTGCCAGGGCCTAAGGAGTAAGTATGGGAGGGAGGAAACTTGGGGTCATTGAAAAAGGGTCAAGCGGGGCTGGGGATAGTTAAACAGATGTAGAGCGAAGCATTGTCTCCCATTAGCTGAGTCACATTAGAAAGATGCTCGGCTGTCTGGACCTCAGTATCCTCATATGTAAAATGCAGATCCTAATGCTGTCTCTGAGGGCTTATCAAGAGGACTGAATGAAAGGAATGCAAAGGGTCTGATACATGTCAGGTGCTGGAGTTGCTTCTCTTCCCTCCAGCAGACTATGCCAGGGACATCTGTTTGCCAGAGAAATCCTATGCTTTCTTGGGACTTTTTAGCATGATTAAAGCAGTGGGATTTTGAATTCAAGGTGGTGATCTTGTGGGTTGGCGAGTGATAAGGGTGCATGCCTGCCCTTGAAAAGAGTAGACTAGAGCCTGTGAGTAGGAGATCCTGGTAATCAGGGAGGCAACCTGCATGGCTGCGCCTGCTTCAGTGGCCTTTTTATGGAGGTATGCTTTGTGTAAGCTACATAAGTCTCAAGTGCACAGTTTCATGAAACTTGACAAATGTATACACCCATGTAACCGTCACCCAAATAAAGACACACCGTCTCCCAAATAAAGGCATTTCCTGAAAATTCCTTCATGACCCACTTCACTGGGGTGCACCCCTCGCTATGGGTAACAGTTGCTTTGGCTTTTAGCTCCACAGATTAGTTTTACTTGGTTTTTAGACTTGGGCTCATATAAATGGAATCATAACAGTATACCTTACTAATTTTCTAGTTGTCGCTATAACAAATTACCCCACACTTAACTGAATAAAGCAACAGAAATGTATTATTTTACTGTTTTTTGGTGGGGGGGGGGTTAGAAGTCCAACAAGGCGTTCTCAGTGGGCCAAAGTGCAGGTGTTGGGAGAGCTGGGCTCCTTTCTACAGTCTTCAGGGGAAAGTCTTTTTCCTCACCTTTTTCACCTTCTAGAGACCACCCAAAATCCTTGACATGTGGCCTCTTCTTCCATCTTCAAAGCCAGCAACAGAGCATCTCTGATAATTCCTCCAAGTCACAAGTCCACCTGACTATTGCCAGGAAAGGTTCTTTGCTTTTAAGGACTCAGCGTAACTCGGCATTATCTCCCCATCTCAAGGTCCATACCCTTTAACACACAAAGGCCCTTTTGCCATGTTCTTACAGAGATTTGAACCTGGACCCCTTTGAGAGGCTGTTATTCCACCTGCCACAGTACTCTTGCAAGCATAAGATTTCTAAGGCTCACCCATGATCTTGGGTGCACTGGTAGTTTGTTATTTCTATTGCTGAGCAGCATCCCAGTATATGGATATATCACAGCTGTATGTCTAGTCTTCTGCTGATGAGCATTTGGGTTACTATCAATGCTTGGCTATTAGGAATAAAAATTCATTCTTATGTTGGTTTTTATTTCCTTTAGGAAAATATACAGGAGAATTGCTAAGACCACAGGGTTTGACTGTTCATGTGTTTATTGGTCATTAACACATCTTGTCTTATGAGGTGTGTGTTCTAGTGTTTTGCCTGTCTTTTATTTTTACTAGGTTGTTTATTATTATTATTACTAGTTTGTAGATGGTCCTTTTATGTTCTAAAAACAAATACAAATGTATGTATTGCAATGTTTTCTTTCAGTCTATGACTTGCTTTTTTCTTTTTTTAATAGTATCTTTGATGAACAAGTTTTAAATTTTGATGAAGTCTGATTTCTCAATTTACATAAAAGTTGTGAAGATAGTCTCCTGTGTTTTCTTCTGGAAACTTTGTAGTTTTAGCTTTTATGTTTAGGTCTATGATCCATCTTAAACTAATTTTTGTGTATAGTATAGTAGGTGTTATAGTAAAAACATTTTTCTGTATAGATATCTAGGTATTCCCATATAATTGTTGAAAGACTTTTATTTCCTGATTGAATTGCATTTACACCTTTCTCATAAATCAATTAATGAAATACATGTAAATCTATTTCTGAACTCATTCTTTTTCATTGGTCTATTTGCCAGTCCTTGGCCAATACCACACTGTTTTAATAATTGTGACTTCACAGAAAGCCTTGAAATCAGGTAGTGTAACTATTCTTTAAGATGATTTTGGCTACTGTAAGTTAATTTTGTGCTTTATATACTGTTTTAGGTTGAACTGTAATCCTCCCAAAATATGTTGAAATTCTAACCTCTGGTACCTGCAAATGTAACCGTTTGCAGATGTAATCAAGTTAAGATGAGGTCGTACTTATCTTCCAGTGCACCCTAATCTAACATGACTGGTGCCCTTTTAAGAAAATGAGAAAAGACATAGACAAAGACACATGGGAAAGGCCATGTGAAGATGAAGAAAGAGATCACCTACAAGGCAATGCATCTATAGCCAAAGAATGCCAAACATTGCCCCTAAGCCATGAGAGGCTAGGAGAGAGACATGGAACACGTTTTCCCTCATAACCTTTAGAAAGAACCAACCCTGTCGATAGCTTAACTTTGGACTTCTAGCCTCCAGAACTTTGAGAGGATACATCTATGTTGTTTTAACTACCCAGTTTGTGGTAGCTTGCTATGGCAGCTCTAGAAAACTAATATGGTCACTGAAATACAACTCAAACTTGCTTAAGCAATTAAAAAAGTGACCGTCTTTTAAACGTACAAGTCCAGAGTTGAAGAGTTCTGGTGAGATTTGTATGAGGTATTAGGTATTTGGATTAGGCTTAATTGTAAGGGCCAAAAACTCCCCAAATACTGGCTTACACAAAATGAACATTTTATTTTATTTTTCTCTCATGTATGTGTTGGTATTCTAGGGTTTTTGGTATGGCAACTCCATGACATCAGGGATCCAGGATTCTTCTATCTTTTTGCTGCCATCATGACTTCCAACTCATGGTGTGAAATCTAGCTTCATGCCTGCCCTCCATGTATCAGAAAGAAACAAGGGCCAGGGTACCTGCCCTCCTTCCCTTTAGGATACATTCCAGAAGTTTGTATATGATACCTCTACTTAAAGGTCCAGAGTTTAGTCACATGACCATTTCTAACTGCAAGGGAGGTTGGGAAATCTTTATTTCAGGAATCCATGGGCCTACCTATTTATTACTAAATAGGAAGGGGAGACATGATATTAGGAAACAATTGGAAGTTTCTTCCACAGAGTATCTGTAGATGAAGTCAAAGAGTCATAGGTGATTGGCTATAAGTGTCTTGAGGTGAAAAAATTCAGGTCTAGAAATAGAGATTTGAAAACTTATAAATGTTAGCTACAATCTTGAGAGGGGATGAGATGGCCTAGTAAGAGTGTAAGGAAAAAAAGATCAATGAGAGACCTGGAGGGAAACTTGGAGTTTAATTATACAGAGGAGGGATTCAGCAGGGCCCTAAGAAGAAATGATGAGGTGAGGCTATTATATTGATATTCAGGACAACCTTTAAGGAAAGAGTGGTTAACAGGACACAGGAGGAAGGGATACGTACTAAGAAAAAGAGCTAGTCTTTAAAAATGTAAAAGTGATTGTCCTGTTTCAAAATCGTAGGCTACCTTGTTTTTTTTCTGGAAGGAGACCCGTGTTGACCGAATGAACTTCTAGAACCTGAAATGTGTATAAATCCCAGTGTAAGGATGTTACGGTTAATTCAGGTTCTGGGCTAGTGAAAGACAACACTCTCACCCCTACTCAGTGACGGACAAGGTCACACCCGAACAGTGACTTATCATCTTCGTCACTATGGTCAGATGGCTGTGGACTCTTAGGATGCTCTGGAATAAAACTAAAGCCCAGCCAGAAGGTTCAAGAAACCAAGGGCTTAACCTTGTCTTTTGTCTAGTTCTAGGGAAGGAGTCAAGATGGATGCAGAAGTGGACTCACATGCACGCACTAAGAGACAGGTAACAGGGTGACTGTAGTATTGTTTGCAATAGAGAAAGACTGGAAACAACTTACGTGTCCATCAGCTGAAGAGTAGATAAATAAATTATGCCACTGTCATTCAACAGAATTCTGCTTGGCAGATAAACTGAAAAAACTAGATCTGTATGTATCAACATATGTGAAAACAATGTTGAGTGAAAACAAAGCATAATGCAACATGAAAGTGGTTATGTAAATAGTATATTTTTTAAAAATTATATTTTATTGGTTATGCTATTACAGTTGTCTTGATCTTTCCCCCTTTGACCCCCTCCATCCAGCATCCCCCACTCCCTCAGGCAATCCCCACGCCATTGTTCATGGCCATGGGTCATGCCTGTTTAGTTCTTTGGCTCCTCCATTTCCTATACTATACTTTATATCCTCATGGTTATTCTGTAACTACCTATTTGTACTTCTTTTCTTTTTCTGAAAATATATTTTATTGATTATACTATTACAGTTGTCCCATTTTTCTTCTCCCCTTTATTCCTTTCCACCCTTCATCCCCCGCTCCCACCAGCATTTCCTCCCCTTAGTTCATGTCCATGGGTCATACATATAAGTTCTTTGGCTTTCCCTTTCCTATACTATTATTAACCTCCCTCTGTCTATTTTGTGCCTACCACTTATGCTTCTTATTCACTGTAGCTTTTCCCCCATTCCCTCCCCCCTTCCCTGCTGATAACCCTCCATGTGATCTCCATTTCTGTGATTCTGTTCCTGTTCTAGATGTTTGCTTAATTTGTTTTTGTTTTTAGTTTTTTAGGTTCAGTTGTTGGTAGTTGTGAGTTTGTTGTCATTTTACTGTTCATATTTTTGATCATCTTCTTTGTCTTAGATAAGCCTCTTTAGCATTTCATGTAATAAGGGCTTGGTGATGATGAACTCCTTTAACTTTATTTGGGAAGCACTTTATCTGCCCTTCCATTCTAAATGATAGCTTTGCCAGATAGAGTATGCTTGGAGGTGGGCTCTTGGCTTTCATGGTTTTGAATACTTCTTGCCAGGCCCTTCTTGCCTATAAAGTTTCTTTTAAGAAATCAACTGATAGTCTTATGGGAACTCCTTTGTAGGTAACTCTCTCCATTTCTCTTGCTGCTTTTAAGACTCTCTCCTTATCTTTAATCGTGGGTAATTTAATTATGATGTGCCTTGGTGTGTGCTTCGTTGGGTCCAACTTCTTGGTACTCTCTGAGCTTCCTGCACTTCCTGGAAGTCTATTGCCTTTGCCAGATTGGGGAAGTTCTCCTTCATTATTTTTTCAAGTAGGTTTTCAATTTCTTGCTCTTCCTCTTCTCCTTCTGGCACTCCTATGATTCAGATGTTGGAATGTTTAAAGTTGATCCAGAGATTCCTAAACCTCTCCTCATTTCTTTGAATTCTTGTTTCTTCATTCTGTTCTGGTTGAATGTTTCTTTCTTCTTTCTGCTCCAAATCGTTTATCTGAGTCTCAGTTTCCTTCCCTTCACCATTGGTTCCCTGTATATTTTGCTTTATTTCACTTTGCTTAGCCTTCCATTTTTACCCCATTTTGCAACCATACTCCACCAATTCTGTGAGCATCCAGATAACCAGTGTTTTGAACTCTGCATCTGTTAAGTTGGCTATCTCTTCAATGCTTAGTTCTATTTTTGGAGCTTTGATCTGTTCTTTCCTTTTGGATACACACACACACACACACACACACACACACACATATGTGTGTGAGGGGGCAGGGCCTTAGGTGTTTGCCAGGGTGGACAACTCACCTGACTGCAGTGTGGTGCCGTATGTCAGCTAGGGGTCTGAGAGGAACAATGCCACTTGCTTGGCTCTTGGCCCCTTCTCAGTTGCAGTTGCTTCCCCTGCTACCCACTAGCAAATTGGTCCCTTCTGGTGCTGATTCCCAGGCAGGCGGGTTTGTGTACATTCTAGGACCCTGTGGGTCTCTCAAACCAACTCTCCTGTGAGACTGGCAGTTTCTCCCGCCACTGCAAACACCACAGGTTTTTATCTATAGAAGTGTTGAGGCTTCTTTTCCCCTCACTGGAACTCTGGGTTGTATCTGGGGAGTCTCTCTTACTCCCCAGTTGTTCCTCTGAGTTTATCCACACACAAATGTGGGACCGCCCGACCCGCCAGCCACAGCCTTGGCTCACCTCCTGTCCTTTCCGTCCAGGCTGCCCATCTCCGCCCCTCCTACCTGTTTGGATGAGTGTTTCTTCTTTAACTCCTTGGTTGTTGGACTTCCATACAATTCAATTTTCTGGCAGTTCTAGTTATTTTTTGTCTTTAAGTTTGTTGTTATCCCTTTTTTGTTGTGTGAGGAAACAAAGTATATCTACCTATGCCATGCCTCCATCTAGGCCGGAAGTTCTGTAAATAGTATACTTTTTTGTAAACATATAAATATAGTTTAGGTACAAAAACATGGACTAGTAGGATGCTTATAGGTTCATAGTAATGATTGCATCTGAGGAGAGAGGAAGGAAGGGAGATGGGACTGAAAGTAGGGAAAAGGAAATTTCAACTTTATCTGTACTGTTCTAATTTTTCTTATTAAGAAATATTTGAAGCAATAAAAAAGGTGGTCAATTTAATTATTTTTTAGGGAAATGTAAATTAAAGCCACAGGAAGAAGGAACAAATAAAACTTCAATAAGTACCCATACATACTCATCAGAATGGGTAAAATTAACAAGTCTAATAATATCATATGTTGACATAAATATGGAGCAACTGGAATCTTTATATGTTGTGGGGAGTGTACATTCATTTAACTACTCCAGAAAATACTGTCTTTGAAAGCTAAGTGCATGCCTCTCCTGTGATTCTGGAATTTCCCTCCTAGGTATGAACCTAAGAGAAGTATTTACATGCACCGAAAGAAATGTACAGGGATGTTCATAGTAGCTTTAATTAGTCAATGACTAGAGATAATTAAAGCCATTTGGTTATTCCACTTCTAGATGTATATCCTAGAGACTCTTAATCACGCACACAAGGAGACAGGTGAAAGAATACTCATTGCAACACTATTTCAATAACAACACCACCACCACCAACAATACCAGCAACAACAATAAAATAACAACTTCAATATCCACCAGTAGGAGGATGAATTAATACCGCAATAACTTGCATAAATCTCATGGACATTATGTTAAGCAAAAGAAACCAGATATAAAAGAATACACAGACTGATTTTGTTTGAGAAGTTTTAGAATTGGCAAGCTAATCCTTGACAGAACTCAAAATGGGTTACCAAAAGCATTATTTATTGACTGGAAAATGGCATAAGGACCCTTTTTTTTTTTTTTTTTTACCAATATTGAAACATTTTCTTTGCTGTGCAAAGACATTTTACATAATTACAAAATAGTTAAAATTTCATTGTATATGAAAGACTGTATGTGTGTGTGTGTATATATATATATATATATATATATATTCACCATAAAAATAAAGTAATTTCTAAACCCCAGGCCCTGGTAAAGATTAGGGCAAGGCAGATCAGGAAAGGGCATAACAAATAAGCAGGCAATTAAACAGTTCAAGAATCAATTGTGCTTAGAGGTAAGATCCTTACCCTTAAGAAATTTACTATCAACCTGGGAAAACAGAGAAAAAAATTGATGCTAGCACAAAGAACCAGTGACTTTGTACAAAATCAAAGGTCTACAAAATGGCAAAGAAAGAAATGAACTCATAAGCATTAAGGTGTGCTCAGAGGAGTCAGAAAAATCGCAGAAGTTTTCTGAAAGGAAGATAGTGAATATGTGCATTGACAGAGAAGGGGAAGATTGGCCTAAGCAAAACTCAAAGGTAGAAATTTCCAAATTTCACCCCTTGAGAAAGGTCCTCCCTTGTAAGCCAGCCTGTCCATTTCTTTCCTGTCTCCCCCTCCCGGGAAGTGGAAGGAACATCCCCCACATTCACTGTGGTTCCTCTTCAGCTAAGAAGTAGTGCTGCGCTGGAACCCACTCTCAAAGGCTTAGAAGAGCTTTCTCATTGTTAAAATTTTAGGAATTTTGAGAGACTTTGGCAACTTGTCAGTACATTGAAGCCTTACCCCCACCTTTCTTAAGTTCTCTGCTTTTATGACACCTGTATACATTTTTTCTTTTTGTATATTTTCTTGATTATGCTTTTACAGTTGTCTCATTGTTTTTGCTCCCCTTTATCCCCTTCACCCTGCACCCCATCCCATCATCCCCACATCAACATTTTCTTGCCATGACTTTCCTCAGCCCCAACCCTCCCCACCTTCCACCCTCAATCCTCCCCCCCTTTGGCTTTGTCAATGGGTCCTTTATGCATGTTCCTTGATGACCCTTCCCCTCCTTTTCCCCTGTTATGCCCCTCCCCTCTGGTTACTGTCAGTTTGTTTTTATTTCAATGTTACTGGTTATATTTTGCTTGCTTGTTTGTTTTGTTGATTAGGTCCCACTTATAGATGAGATCATATGGTATCCGTCTTTCACTACCTGGCTTATTTCACTTGGCATAATGCTCTCCAGTTCCATCCTTGCCATTGGGAAGGATAGTAGCCCTTTCTTTCTTTCTGCTGCGTAGTACTCCATTGTGTAAATGTACAATAGTTTTTTGATCCACTCATTTACTGTTGGGCACTTAGGTTCCCTCCTACTTTGTTCTTCTGTCTCAAAATTGTTACAATATTTGGGGTCATTTATGATTCCATATAAATTTTTGAAATGTTTGTTCTATATCTGTGAAATATGTCGTTGGTATTTTAATAGGGATTGCACTGAATCTATAAATTGCTTTGGATAATATGGACATTTTGATGATGTTAATTCTTCTAATCCATGAATATGCGATATGCTTCCATTTATTTGTACCTCCCTTTATTTCTTTCTTCAGTGTTGTGTGGTTTTCTGAGTACAGGTATTTAATCTCTTCGGTTAAGTTTATTCCTAGGTACTTTATTTTTCTTGTTGCTATAGTAAATGGGAATTTCCCCTTGATTTCTGATTCTGATATTTCACTGTTGGTGTACAAAAATGCCCTTGATTTCTGAATATTGACTTAGTGTCCTGCTGTTTTGCCAAATTCACTTATTAGGTCGAGTAGTTTTTTGGTGGAGTCTATAGGGTTTTCTATGTTCACTAGCATGTCCTCTGCAAACAATGGCAGTTTTACTTCCCCCTTTCCAATTTGGGTGGCATAAGGACCCTTTTGAGGTGATGATAAAATACTACATCTTAATCTGGATGGTAATTATGCATGTAAACCTTTACCAAACTGTATACTCAATATTTGTGTACTTTGTCATATGTAAGTTATACCTTGAAAAATATCTGAAGCAACAATAACAAATGTTAACATGTCTTAATTTTCAGTGGTGGATGCACAGAGTGCTGTTACTCAATTGTCTATATTTTCCTGTATATTAAAATTATAATTAAGGAAGAGAGAGAGAGCAGTAGTCCTCCATAACCAAAGCGACACCCATCCTAGAGGAGGTGGCACTTTGAGTGGGGACCCCTTGCCCAGCCATCTCCCCAATGCTTGGGTGGGCTTTACCATGGGGAGCAGGTGACAACAACCAAGCAATGAGCCTCTCCTGATAGAGGTGAGGTTATCTTCATTGTCACTCTTCGGTAAACTGACATAGCTCCTAAAAATGAGAGTTGTTTCGTAGGCTCTTTGAAGATCAACTTGGCCAATTCTTCAGCCGACAGGGGCCCTAAGCCACCGTGCAAGAGCTGGGCTGGGGTAACCCCAACGCTGCGTCTGGCTCTGGCCGAGAGGGAAAGTTGCATTTGAAAGGCAGATCCTTGGTCTCAGCTGCCAGAATGGCTGCTGCTCTGCTAGGCCAGGGCATCACCAGTGGGTGCCACAGAAACTCAAAGCATGAAGAAGGGAAAGAGGGGGGAAATATTTTTAAAAGGGAGGTGGGAAAAAGAAGAAGAAAAGAGGTAAAATGAAAGGTGCATGTGCTTTGCCCTGGCTGGGTGGCTCAGCTGGTTGGAGCACTGTCCCATATACCAAAAGGTTGAGTATTCGATTCCCAGTCAGGGCACATACCTAGGTTGCAGATTCAATCCCTTGTTGGGAAGTCCATGAGAGGCAACCGATTGATGTTTCTCTCTCACTCACATTGATGTTTCTTTCTCTCTCTTCCTCTCTAAAATCAATAAACATATCCTCAGATGAGGATTTAAAAAAAAAAAAAGATGCACATGCATTGCCTGTTGCTTTAAGGTCCTGGGTTATCTACTTCCTTATGTGGAACCTCTTCCGCCTGTCTGCTCAGGTCTTTACCTTACATGTGGAAGAAGGGAGGGTGTGGGGAAGCTCAAAACAGCTCTGAAACCAAAGGCTTCCTTTCCATCACTACCAACTGACAGGCTACTTAACCTTTCTGTGTTTCAGTTTCCTCACCTGTAAAACAGAAGCATTAATTCCACCTCTCAGGGTTGCCATGGGGCTGAAAATGGCACATGCTAAGACCTGACCTTGGGGGCTCTTGATAACCAGGATAAGACGCCTTGCTTCTCCCTGGAGCCAGAGACCCTAGCAGCGAGTTCCAGTAAAACTTTTACCGATGATCGCCATTGAGCACTTAGTTTGTGTCTAGTGCGACTTTGAGACTGAGTTTTTCATTTAATTCTATTTCAATCGTTTTACACGTAAGTAGCCACCTGTCACGAGGAGCTACCGCATAGGGCAGCACAACTGTTCCCTCACCAGGAAGCTGGGCATGGTGACCCATTAGTGTGGACTCAGGGAGGTGCCAGGTACTCTCTGCACCTACTCAGTCATTTCTTCGGGTAACAAGCCACTCCTGAATAAAGTCGATGCTGGTGGGGACAACTAGGACTGTAGTTAGACCCTGGGCTCCGGGCTGGAAACAATTAAGGTTCGTAAACGCGTGGACTCCTCCGACTTCCGTCTCCCTTACCCCCACCGTCTCCACCCACAACTCTTAATTCCCTTGGGGAAATGGAGTGAGTGGGGGTGTGCGGGAGACTCTCTCTGGGCCTCCCGCGCCTTTTTGGTTCCTTTATTCTTCGCAGCAAACCCCGGAGGCTTAGCATTTCCATTTCACAGATGAGGAAACCGAGGGTGAGTAGGTTCAGGGCACATGGCGGGAAGCACGGAGCTCCAGCCGAAGGGTAAACTCTGTGGGTTTCTGGTGATGACAAAGACATTTTCGTGGGTTGGGTTGCCAGGGCGCGAGCCTAAAGCGGCGAGTAAATATTTGGGGCTGTAACCTGGGCTGCGGCCACTCCTAGTCACTGCGGTTCCCCGGCGGGCGCGTGGCGAGGGCGGTGTCTGGGGACAGGGGCGTCCCCGGCGCAGCGGCTGGGACCCAACCGGCGGCCCCGCCCAGCCCCGCCTCCGCCAGCGACTATAAGATGCAGGGGCTGCGGTGGCCGCTGCTGGTGAAAGTGTGCGCGTGCGGATATTGCTGTGAGAGGCGCGGCGGGTGGGCTGCCAGGCGAAGGCGACAGGCAGAGCAGGAGAGCGAACCTCGGAGTACCCGGGTCTCGGTGCGAGCGTCCCACTGTTCCCCGGCCAGCACTTCGCAAGACCTTCCGCCACGCGCGCCGGGCTGAGCCCGCCCATGAAGCCTCCCGCAGCGCAGCGCAGCCCGGCGGCCGCCGCAGCCGCAGGTGAGTGGGGGTCGCCTTAAATTTTTGGGTCCACAGGTGGGGGTGGGGTGGGGAAAGAAGGGTG
Source organism: Mormoops blainvillei (assembly GCA_004026545.1). Classification (NCBI taxonomy): domain Eukaryota; kingdom Metazoa; phylum Chordata; class Mammalia; order Chiroptera; family Mormoopidae; genus Mormoops; species Mormoops blainvillei. The sequence goes on from PVJD01005097.1 coordinate 95,915, forward strand.
ATGCCGCATCGGTCCTTTACACCCTACCGCTCCTTCACCCTCACTGGCGGGAACGCGCCCCTGGCGGGTTCAGCTTTTCTCCCCACGCAGGGCTGGGGATCCGAGCCCGACACTCATCGGGCACATCTGCCTCAATTTTCCCACCGCCACCGGGTTCGCACACGCCCCCGGTGGAGCAAGCATGGGGACACGTAGCCACCAGCGCGTGGGAAAAAGTTCCGCTGTGTCGATTTCCTGGGTGACCTTTGGCCTACAGCTTTACCCGCTGGAGGCTCAGTTTCCTTATCTCTAAAATGGGCGTGATAATAGACCCGGCTTCAGGCGGTGGTTAGGCATTACAAGATAAGCAACGGTAGCGCCCGCGTGGCTGTCACTTGGCAAGCGCTCAGTGAATGTTAGTTATCCTCGGGAATGGTGGAGGCCTCCTTCAGGCGGGACGGCCGCCCCTTCTGCACCATCTGAGCCCACGGTTCCTGCCCCCAGCCCCGGCCTTGGACTCCGCGGCCGCCGGGGACCTGACCGACGCCTTGTGCGAGTTTGATGCGGTGCTGGCCGATTTCGCGTCGCCCTTCCACGAGCGCCACTTCCACTACGAGGAGCATCTGGAGCGCATGAAGCGCCGGAGCAGCGCTAGTGTTAGCGACAGCAGCGGCTTCAGCGACTCCGAGAGTAAGTGAGTTCCCACCAGGGAAGGTGCCCAAAGCCCTATGGACTGCCCATACCCGTCCACTAAGGAGCGCTCTGGCGCGGATCTCAGTTTGCGAATCTGTAAACCGAGGGGTGGGCGGGGCCCAGCGAAGGAAGCCCTGCCCCTCAAAGAGGTCCCTAGGACGCTGGGAGAGCTGAATCCCCGGTGGGCCAAAACACTGGCCATAGTCATGGAAAGTCTCTTGAGGTCAAGTTGGTCTACCTGTCACCCTTGGGTGTCACAAGTCAGGAAGGTTTAAGCAACTTGTCCTGCCTCAGCCAGACAGGACTCCTGGAACTCAAGAGTTTCCGCAGTGCCCTCTCCTCCCTTCGTTTCCCCTTTCTCTCCCCTCTCTGCAATAACTTTTCAGAGGATGTGGAGCAAGTGCCACAGGAATGGGGATGGGAGGGGACATGGGAGGGCACAATACTGAAACATTTGTGAAACCAGGAAAGGCTTCATAAACCGCTGTTCTTGGGATTTTTGAAATAACTTCTTGCACTTTTTTTTTTTTTGGCCCTGAGCCCCCAGACTTGCTGCTCCATTACATACAGTTTTGAAAGATTCCCTCACCCTGCTGAGTTCAGGTGTTTAAGGAAGTGCCGCTCTTCCTTCAGGCAGGTCTGTCAGGGGCAGTACCAGCTTTGGCCCCCCACTCAGACCAGACAGGGAGCCAGAGAGCAGATGGGCACAGAGATGCTTCCAGGTGACTTCTAGGGTCTCTCCGTCTTAAACAACCAGGAACTCAGATGTCCTGTAAGGACTATGGGTATCTGTTTAGGTGTCAAACAGCAAATTTGGGGACTTTTCAGTATTACATGATTGTTGGTTGAAAATCCTGGATTACGTATTATTTTTCAAAGTGAATTTGAAACAATCCTGGGTTATTCTTGAGACTTCACTCCCTGGATGGCTACAAGCATGAATGTCATTCCCTTTGCTGCCCTCAACTCTGGAAGTAAAAGCAATGACCTTTCCTTGTAATTCTCTTCTTTTGAAATCTGAAGTTCTTCCTTGTAATAGGGCAAAGATTCAGTCCTAGACTTAAACATGAGCTGTCCTCCTGAAAAGGGATAAAGGGCACTTGCCACCCTTCAGGGCATGAGTCAGAAACCTGAGTTCCAACTGACTTTTGTTTGGCAGCCTTGCCCAAGGGTTAGGTCTAATTGCAGCTTTGAGGTGAAAGGGAATGTAATAGTGAGCAGTTAATTTTCCGTTTTGTATTTTTGGATTTCGTGGCTAATGACCAGACCGCTTATTTTTAATTTCAAAGGGAAGTCTAAAAACTTTTGAAACTTGTCTCAATATCTGTGACCAAAATGAAATACACCTCCTTCTACTGGGTAATGGAGCAAATTATTTATGGAGGACGAATTCTCTCCCTCACAGGAAAGAGAACTGGGCGGCCTGTCCAGTGCTGCTCTATTGCAAGAACAGCTCCTTTCTGAGCCACAACTGCATTTGGCTGGAAGACCGCCTGAGTGCCCATTCATGGGTGATTGCGGCTCCCTCTGGGTAGAATTTCAGATCTGGGATCTGTTTTCAGGGGCCTCAGAGAGAAAGGCACTTGAAACATTCTGAATGGTTTTGGGGGACCTTTAGAGTAATCTGTAGTTCTTAAGGTATGTGTGTATATTTTGCTTTGTGCTTTTGTTGTTAACTTTTAAATTAACCCTTAGTTTGGTGCTTAGAAAAGTAATGGGGGGGTATAAAGAAAGTTCCGATGACACTGGTCTTTTCGACAAATGTGTAGTTTGTCCCCCATAAGACTGATTAGAAATAGTCTTGGCAGAAGCAGTGTATCTCTAAACAGCAATTTCTTAGGGAAGCATAATATGTACATCTTAATTGCCATCAGGAATTGAGAACAGACATTTGTTATACTCATTTGTCTGATGCATCTGTTTAATGCTTTTCTGTGGAAGAGGATGCTTGAGAGAGGTAGATCTTACTGAATTTACTCCATCAGAAGGGAGACACATCAGCATAATGATGATAAGAGGTCACTTTTACCAAGCCCTTACTGTGATTACTATTATTATTCATCAACTGTTACTATTAGTGATCTCTTTGCTGTGTGTTATCTCAAATGATCACTACCACAGCTCTATAAGGTAGACACTACTATTTATGTTTTTTCTCGTAAAATAACAGAACCACATGGGCTCTTTCCCTAAGGCCTTGCTTTGTCATGGCGGATGGTTGGCTGTAATGGGAGCCAAGTCCTCGGGAATAGACTCGAAGCCCCACGGGGCCCAGATCCCATGTCCTCCTAGCAATAATGGTTGGGCTTGAAGGTGTGCTTTCAAGTAGGAGTCATGTGGTGGGGGCAGCGGAGCCCAGGCTGAGTGCTGTCAGGACTCTGGGTGATGAGTGGGCTTCAGTGTCCCTAGCTGCAAACTGAATGAATACTATTTAATAGTGCAATTAGAAATACCATAAGCTCATGATTAGGAAGAAATATTTGCTCTGTTTAATGCTTTCAAGGAAGCACTAAAATGCATATATCATGCTATGTCACATAGATTATGTACACATTTAAGCCAATATCTTGCATGAAAATGTTAACATATAAAACTCTAAACCAAGGTTACCTTGGTTTTCACTTGACCCTTACAGTTGTATTGCTTTGAAGATGGTCCCACTGCACTCCTGATTTTTGAAGAACGCTTCCTTTTCTCATTAAAAAAAATTAGGTTACTTGTGTTCAAATGAGAAAAATAGACATTTCTTCTTCCACCCACAGAAGCAAGTTACTTAGACAGGAGAGAAGAACGAATATTTCATAAGGAAATACTCCTTCCTGTTTCCACTTAGGGAGTCCTGAGACGTGAAGAGACCAAAATAACAATGACAAGAAACGTCACATTAAGGGTGGCGTTAAAATGGGGCGACCAAAATAGGCTTGTTCCTTTTCCCTGCTTGGGTTCCAACGGGTAATCTCAGGCACCACAGTGGGAGTCCTTTTAACTTCAGCAGTGAAAGGGCAGCGCAGTTAGGAGCTATGCAGTGTGGCTCAAACCTTATCCTCAGAGGCGCGTCAGGAATTATAAACATTTTTGGTTTAAACTTATGTAAAAAACTACACTGTTTCCTCAATATTTTCAGGACTCTAAATGCACATCATGGCTTCTCAAACATATTTAAGGCCCGAAGTCTACTGTATATGCTTAGGGCTATAGGATACTGCAGGATGAGCAACTGACTTCCTTAGCACGAGGAAGGCCTGGAATGTCTGTATGTCATTGCCTGGGCTTATCCAGCTTGGCCCTGGGAGACGGGGCCTTATGGATCCCGGGTGCCGGCTCAACGGGTAGCCTATGGGCTGATTGCGCATAAGCGCCGCGGAGACTAGAACCTGAACTTGTTCAAACCATGAAAGAATGAGGAGTTAGGAGCCCTCAGGTTGCCCTAGTATTGTGTTAGGTGGGTGATGGGTCTCACACCGAAGGCCACCTGGAGAGATGCCTACAGGGACTGAGCAGTCTCAGAAGGGAAGCTGAGACAACAGTGGTGAAACTGAGAAAAAGGCTCTTTCTTACACTATCCTATTTTAGTGAGGCTGTCAGAATTTATATTTTTGAGGGGGAGACTTACCACCCCGCATTCCCTGTGGCAAAAGGGAAACAGGTCCAAAGCGCTCTTTTCCTCGCTAATTACTATAGTTTGCTTGCCTGAAACGTGTGGGGTTGTTCTATATTTACAGGAGCTCTGGACAAGGCTCGCTGCCTGTGGCTTTTCTTCCCTCTGGACTACAGCACATGTTGGTGCTAACCCTAAATTACCTTTCTCCCCACCCCTAAACTAAAAAAGCACATCTACCTTTTAAACAAGCCCCTGTTTTTGCAGCTGAACTTCCCACGCTCTGTCAGTGCTCCTAAAATTAGATGTTTGTATATTTAATGTGCTTACATATTGACCGGCATTGTCTTAGAAAACTTGGTCCCTGTATTTGAGGCCCTTGGCTTCAGCACACGAAGCTGACTTGCCAAGGACATTTTAATGGGACTTTGAGTTGCTTGTGAGATGGGCTGTCGAAATAATTGAAATAGTTGTGAGACTTTAAAATATCTAGTCTTGCCACCTGCAAAGTTCCCCAAATCATCAGTTCAGGGACATCATATGTCCCTGAAGCCCCTGTTAATAGCACCTGAGATCCAAGTGGGGCAATAATACATTAATATGCTATTCAGCCAGTGACACATTGCTGTCATTTCATTAGACTAACTGGCTGTTATTTTGCAAGGAAAAGAATTCCAGGGGAGTGAAGAGAGCAGGAAGTCAGGCTTTGCTCACCTTTCAATTTACCATAATGCCTAGCGTGAGGTCTTGCTCACTGAAGGTGCTTAATAAAAGTCTGCAATATGATATTTTATTGGATAAAGGGTAAAGAGAGGTCTAGAGCTTGAGGTACTTCTGTGTAGGTGGTCTGTTCTTGGGAGGTTTGTCCTAGGGCACCCCTGTAGATAAACTTCTCTTAAAAACTTTGCTGCTATCTGAAGAGGAGGAGGAAGGCGGGGCTGAGAATCTTGAGTGGTATTCTCTGTGGTGACTTTTTTTCTCTCGGGTAGTCCATCCTCCCTTTTGCCAGGAACTTTAGAATAAAATTATGAAATCCATGGGTATCATACTTAGAACACCTAAGTTATTATTTTCCTTTTGCAAAGAAGAAACTAAGTAAGGCTCAGAGGTGTAGTGACTTGCACAAGGTCATCCAGCTTTCGCACGGTCTCTTATCCCACATCTGTCTGGTGGCAGCTTCTGCTGGGCCCACAGTATCTTTGAGGCTTTTGAAGTTGTCCTTTTCACCTTGTTCATGAATGACATTTGTAGAATATTATCACAGGGTAGGACTAAACTGTTGGCAGTTTTGGCTCAAGGATGCTGGGGTTCATTTCCTTTCAGAACATTTTGGAGCCTGGAGTCAAGTTTGGTCCAGACTGTGCACAGGAGCTCTTGGAGAGAAAGAGGCATCGAGGTGTATCAGTGAGCCAGAATGTGAGCTAGTGTGTGTGTATGCATGTGTTTTTACCCCTGCCAAAGGATGAGTATATGTGGATGTAAAATTGCTGGAGAGTTGGAGCAGAACGGAGATGAAAATCCAAAGTCAAGGGAAGGGCCTAAGGTGTGGGGTGGGGTGGAATAGGTGTGGTGGAGAAACTGGCTCTCCAGGGCCAGCTGTCTCTGAGAGATAGAGAAGAGAGGTGTGGCCACTGAGATCTGGGCCAGCGAGTCTCTGCGTTTGGCACTCAGGGCCAGGGATGGGGGTGAGGCTCTCAAATGTCCCTCGGAGCCAAAGATAATGTGCCAAAGGCCTTGTGTTCCTTCCTTCTGGCTCAGGAGTCTGGGCATGCGGCCTGCCTCCCTAGGGCCCTCTGTGGCTTTCCTGCCGCTAAGTCTTACCTCATCTTTTCCCCACAAATTTATGGCAATTCTCCTGACCACTGCATGGTGATAAAGAGTAATACTCAACCGTAGGGCTGTAGTGGACACAACCACTTCCCTGTATGTAGGGGAAAGGCTGTCCCTTGAGAAAAACCAGATTGCTCTAGAGGTGGGCTTAGCTGACAAGGCAAACAGGAGGAACTTCCCAAGTTGAGTTCCACTGAGTACAAGGGTCCTAAGAGATATTAACAGGGGTGCCACAAAAAAGTGTCCCATGACCAAGTAAACTTGGGTAATAGAGCTTTCTTTATCACAAGACATCTCAGGGATATTAAAGTGAAAATGCACAAGAGAAATCCCAAGGGTTCTCAGTGTCTCCCAAACTTAGTTGATCATACAGTCCTTTTCAAAGGACCAGTATTCTGAGGAATATATTTTTGGGGAAATGTGAGAAGTTCAATGTTTTGGATCACAGTAGGTGTTCATCAGCAAAGCCTTAAAAAATGATGTGGTGAGCTGGACCTTCAATAGCAAAAAGATTGTGAAGGTTGGGTGTGTTTGGAAAAGTGGACAAGATAGGTGTGTAGGCTCAGAAGACAAGATGGCAGGGTGCTGGGCCACCTGGCAGAAGAGGGTGAGAGGAAAAAGCCAGGTGAGCTGCCTGAGAGCTTGTATCAACATTTTAGGGAAGATAATTCTCTTTGGACCAGAAACCTCTGCTTCTGAAGACCATTTTTATTCTGGGTGTATCCTTTGTGATGTAGCCATGTTTACTTTTAGTTAAGGGAACCAAAGAAGGATGTTTTTGCCCCCTCTGACCTGGTGGTAATTGGATTAGGTGAGCGAGTCTCATGGAGGAGTGGGGGCTGGCCAGGACCTCATGATTCGGCTTCCCTCTCTCGCCTAAAGAGCCTTTCCAGAGCTCATCTCTGCTACAGCTGTGGCTGGTTTGTGTTTTGTGTTAACCAGGAAGACTGCTCTCTTTTGACCTCAGTGGCCACATCCTGCTTCCGTTGTCTGCTCTGCCTTTGAGCCCTCGGTGCTGGTACAGCTCAGCCAGCAGCCCCTTTCCTTGTCACAGCCACATGGCTGGGCTGCCTGTGGGTTGGTTTCCTCTCCCTTGGCAGGAGTCAGAGAAATAAAATCTCAGAACTTCAGAGCTGGAAAGGACTTTAAGGATGATTTAGTCCATCTTCCCATTTTACTGATGAGTAAGCTGAGGCCCAGATACACTGTCTTGCTCCAGGGCACTCAGGTGCTTAGTAGCTGAGTGGTTTCCTTGACTCCCAGTGCAGCCCTGCTTCTGGGGCTTGGCCTTGCTGTCCCTCTAGTCTTTGGGGACGTGACAATGAAATAGCTTTAAGTGTCTGTAACAGACAAGCTACAGGAGGAGAAGTCTTTACCTTTGACCCTCTACTTTATCCCCAGAATGTAGGCACATGACTAAATTCTCTCTTGAATAGGCAGTGAACATTATTAAGTCATGGGATCCAACCTTGTGTTTATATTTTAGGGGGTTCGAAGGGCAGAAAGGAAACTCTTTTAGGAAAGATAATTCTTTATGTCTAAGATCCCAAACCAACCTGGTGCCCTTCAGACACTGGGGCAGTGGGCTGCCGTGCGCCACAGAGGAGGCCAGCCTGGTTGCGATGGCTCCCCCACAGCCTGCCTTTTTCAGGGAAGAAGCATCTTTGGTGCATAGGATTGGAGACACGCGCTCACACACACGCATCGGCACTCTCTCCTGTCTCAAATCATTTGGGGGCATAAATATAAAATCTGGAAATCAACCTGTTTACTAGAAATTTATATCTTTTGCTTCTTTTGGAGATAAACTGTTGGCTATCGACAGGCTATAGACTGAACACCATTCCCAATGAGCTGAGTTTTGTTCTCTTTCCTAAAAGGTGCAGATTCACTGTATAGGAACAGCTTCAGCTTCAGTGATGAGAAACTGAATTCTCCAACAGACTCCACTCCGGCTCTGCTCTCTCCCACTGCCACTCCTCGGAAAGGTAAGTTCATTAGTTGGAGTTGAGGTTTTTTCCTCCCTTATTCCTCTTCTCAGACTCTTCTCGCTACCCCCTGGTCCTTAATCAGTCTTTTCCAAATGCAAAGTGAGTAGGTGACTAATATCTTATGTAGCTTGTTATTTAAAAAAAATTTTTTTTTAGAGAGGGGCAGGGACAGAGAAAGGGGGAGAGAAACATCAGTGTGCAAGAGAAAGGTTGCCTCTTGCACAGCCCCAACTGAGGACCTGATCTGCAACCCAGACATGTGACCTGACTGAGAATCGAGCTGGCGATCTTTTGATTGGCAGTGGATTGACTGGTGTGGTTCAATCCACTGAGCCACACCAGCCAGGGCAGATTTTTTTTTTCTTTCAGGATTTTGATCAGTGTGAAAATGAAATCAGATAATAGCTGGAGGGACTCTGAGGGTGGGGGGAGTATGTGTGCCAAAAAAACAAATTTGCAGGGAGAAAGAAAAGACTTGTAGACTCTAGGCTCTGCTTTCTCTCTTATGGTGTCCTCATGACTGTGCCAGAGGACAGTGCCTCTCTAACTGGTTGGTTCTAGAACTCAAAACTCAGCAGTTAGGCTTTGCAGAAAGTAGAATTCTTTTTAGTGCATAAACTATTTAACCAATGATTTCAGCTTACCAATTTAGCAATTAGATGGGGTCATCATTAGGAGACAAACAATGATCTAACATGATTCAAAATAGTAGCTCTAGCCTGTCTCTGCTGTGATATTAATAGACCTAGAAGTTTTTAAAGATGTATGAACAGTTTCTCATTTTTTGTAACTAGTAAACTGTCTCCAGCTAGAGAGCTGAATGTTCTGTTATAGTGAACAGGGCCCTTTTAAAAACAAAAGGAGTTTTGTTTTTTTTTGTTTTTTTAAAATTTATTCATTTATTTTTAGAGAGAGGGGAAGGGAGGGAGAAAGATAGGGAAAGAAACATCGATGTGTGAGAGAAACATCCATCAATTGCCTTTCTCATGCCCCCAACTGGGGGCCTGGCCCACAACGCAGGCTTGTGCCCTAACTGGGAATTGAACTGGAGACCTTTTGGTTCACAGGCCAGCACTCAGTCCACTGAGCCACACCAGCCAGGGCAGGAGTTTTTTCCTTAAGAAACATTATGGTTGCTGGAAATAGTTGCAAAACGCAATAAAAATGGAACATGGTGAAAAAAAGAAGAAGATTCCATCATTCTTCTCACTCTAGCATTAAGGCAGACTTTCCCTCTTTTTCAAACAGACATTTTAAAATTCTCTCGGCACAGCACTGTTAGCAGCCGCCAGGGACTCTGCCATTGTCTAGCCCTGCGTCTGTAACAGATCTGTTGAATTCGGAGAGACAGAGCAGTTCTAGAAAGTGGTTTGAAACATGCCCAGATCTGCTACCTGATCCTCAAGAGGTAGGAATTAAGGGGGGGAACAAAGCCCTATTGGCAAATTTCCTTTAAAAGCTAAGAACAATGAGCCATTTGTAGCCAGCAGGGGTTAATTAATACAAATATCCAATAATGCATTTCAGAGAAGACACAAATGATGAACTCTACAGAAAAAAGTAAGATAACACAGAAAAAAGTATGTATCTCAGAATGCAGAGGGAACAAAATCAGGGTAGACTTGTTACCCTCTGCTGGCACCTGGATGGTATGAGAGGAGCCTCATTGTCACCTTCCCTGTACCGCTTTGACCAGAACCAGTGGTTCTTCATGCATTTCCCACTGGAGGGACGCTGAGGGCCTAAGTGACAACACAAATGAGGAAGTGTCAGAGAGGGAAGTGCAGCAGGAATGAAGGATCCGGGGTCCCGTTCCACACAAGGCCATGCTCACCAGATATTTTTGACGGATCATTCAAATCCTACACAGTCAAAAAATGAAAACCTTTTATCTTCCTTCCTTGCTCCTCACACCCCCGCTACCTCCTCCCCAAACTTTGAAGGCCTTGAAGGAAGTTCTTCTTCCAAGTTGCTGGGTTATGGGACGGGGGATGAAAGAAACATTTAGGCCGCCCTTCAGAACAAGTTTCTGAGCTGACTGTAAGTAAACATTGGAGAGAAACTTGGGGTTGGTCCTGGACACTCTTCACCAACATCTCTGAAGATACAGAGTCACAAAATGGGGTCGTGTAATAGTGGAAAATGTGGGAGTCATCAGCTGTTTCTGATATGGGGAAACTGAACTCCACCTGTTGTTTTTCAGCTAAACTAGGAGATACAAAAGAGCTAGAAGACTTTATTGCTGATCTTGACAGAACATTAGCAAGTGAGTACATGCATGGTATTAAAAAATCAAACAGAAAACCAACTGACACCTCTGATAAAGTGCTGTAATGTTTACCAACTTGCCTGAGGGCAGGAAGTTACGCCATAAGGCCTCTTTAGGTTCCAAACAGGACCCTAGTGGCTCAGAAAGAAATTGGGAGGGTTGGCTTGCCTTAAAGTAGACTGGCGCCTTTTCAGACAGCGAGAACAGACCACTGGCCAACAATGGCATTTTGTTTGAGAAATGGAGAGTAAAGTAGTATGTATAGTCGTTAGAGCAAGATTGGAGCTTTACTGTCATGATGGCAGGCTGGGCTTTTCACAGAAGAAATGAGCTGATTGCTGTGCAAGCATTATGCTGACAAGCCAGAGGATTCCATACCACCGGCCAGGGAAATTTTCCCAGGATAGATACAGGGGCTTGGTGACATCTGACTTCTAGAGGGTTGGGTCCCAGGAGAGGGAATTGGCTTGGGGAGACCTTGTAACCAAAGATCCACACCAAGTACTGAAAGACCTGTATTAAGTATGTGACACCTGACTTCCCATTTGGCCATTACACAATGATACCCCATTTTGTGTGACCAAAAATGTTGGAAACTGCAGATATCTGATCATAACTGCATGGGGGAGTCTGGAAGAAGGGACGGAGACTCAATTTACACACTCTGTTTCAAAGGGGCAGGATTGCAGGAGCCAGAAGGACCAGCTAGAGCTTCTTATATAAACATTTCAGCAACTGTACTCTTCCGGACCTCTGTTCAGTCACAGAGCAGGCTTGGAGAATTTTGTCCTAGCTCCTTACTTTTTCAATGAAGCAGTTAATTTTTCCATAAGAAATATTTTATGTTGTGCTCTGCTAAATAACTGGGTAAAATGTGAAAAATTAGATCCAAAGCTGGTTATTTAAAAATAACTGTTCTTAACACTATTTCAGATAGACCTAAATATTAGGTGTAAAGTCCTATGCGTTCTCTACCTGCAGATATGATAGCCCGTTTTCTTAACATACTGCGCCATCCTACATCAGAAGACCAAGGCCTGTTTTAACAGAGATTTTTGTAATTGCAGCTCAGTTTGTATTAGACCCATGTAACAAGCCTGTCTACTTCATGGAAATTGCAGCTGGCTGACCAGTCATACCAGTTAATCAGAAACACATTATGTGGGAAGCCTGCCATTAAGTTTGTTGCTTTGATGCATGTCTGAGATGGTGTTTAAGCATAGGAGTTGTAAACTTCTGTGAGTAGATAACCTTGTCTATCCTATTTACAGGTATGTGAGAAAGGGAGAAGCTCTGGGTCCTTTCATCAAAAAGAAGAAGTTTCAGGAAGCTCTGAGGACCTGGTAAAATCAGCTACAGACTTTGCTGCCAGAGGGAACAGAGATGAGCACTCACCTCCCACCAGGCCATTCTCAGGCTCACCCTCAAACTAGCCTTTCCACTCATCTCTGGGCAATTTCATAGTGAAATTGACTTTGTTTACCTGCTTGCAGCATATTAGAATATACCACCCATGCTAATATTGTATTTTCTCTTAAAACAGAGCTTTCCTGTAATTTAAAGTGCTTTTATGAAAATATTTGTAATTAATTATATATAGTTGGAAACAGTGATATGCTTTTCTCATTATAATATATTTTTGTATGCAAATAAAATTTGAGTTGGAGTCTGGATTTTGTTAAGCTTTCATTTTTTTATTTCCTTCAATATATTACAATTGAAAAAAATAGTCTAGTGGGAATGACGTGCTTCTTGACTTCTAACGAGGACCTTGGGTGCTGCCAATTACACTAGACAATGGGATGGTGAACATAAAGTGTTACTTTGAAGCTCATTTCTGTACTCTAGAGAGAAATGTTGATGTATGATTAATGGAAAATTTTAATTTGAGGATTGCAGTTGTGATGGAAGTTGGGTTTCTCTTCTATCTCTGTTCTCTTCCCCTCCAGTTTAAAGGAAATACCATTTTCACTCATGGTCCAGGACTTAAATATGAGGGAATGTTTGGGCAGCTGGGAGACTTAAAAACGATGATGCTCTTATAAAGCTCTGCGCTAAGGAAGATTTGATGGTGCTGGGCTGGATGTTCAGCTGGCTTCAGTGGAGCCAGGGGGTCCGGACGCCAGGTCTTCCATAGCGTGGGCCTCAGTGCTCACTCCCCTGCTGCCCGCGTCTGCCTCTTTTGGAGGATGAGGAGAGGTGTAAAAACAGGAAAGTTCATAATTTTCTTATTTATGATTTTCTATTTAAAAACCTCTAAAATAACTAGGTATCACTTTGATAATCAAATCAAATAATTAAAAAACTTCAATTCTTATGTTCCGATAAGTCACAAATCCAAAACTTAGCCCTACTTATAGTTTTATTTATACCTCCGAAAGTGAATTGCGATATTTGGTCTGTTTTTTTAGGACATTGGGAAACTAAAACTTTTAAAAAACTGTTCTCTTTTCTCCAAGTTTCTGGGAAAGCTTTCGGGTTGAACCCGTGTATTTTCTTTATTTCTTTATTGAGATATAATTCACATACGCTGATAGTCATCCTTTCGAAGCTTACACATCAGTGGTTTTTAGTATACTTACAGAGTTGCACCCATCACCGCTGTCTAATTCTCTGTTTATGGGTTTGTGTATTCTGGATATTTTAGATGCATGGAATCATACAATACTGTTGTGTCTGGCTTCTTTCCCTTGCTATGCTGTTTGCAAGGTCCGTCCCTGTTGTACATGAATCAATGCTTCAATCTTTTTTATGACTGAATAATAATCCATTGTATGGATATACTGTATTTTCCTGTGTGTGGATATATATTTTAATTTCTCTTGAGCATATAACAAGGAGTAGAATTCCTAGGTCACATAATAACCTTATGATTAACTTTTCTATAGCAGCTGTACCATTTTACATTCACACTAGCAATATATAAGCATTCCAATTTCTCTGCATCCTCACCAATATTTGTTGTTGTCTGTCTTTTTAAATATAGATATCCTAGTGGGTGAAAAGTCGTATCTTGTTGTGGTTTTAATTTGTAGTTCACTGACAGCTAATGATGTCAAGCATCCATTCATGTACTTATTGGCCATTTGAAGACCTTTAGAGAAATATCTATTCAAATCCTTTGCCCACTTTTTAGTTACATTGTCTTTAGTATTATTGAATTGAAGGAGTTTTTTATGTATTCTCTACATAAGATCCTTATAAGACCTATGATTTGCAAATATTTTCTTCTATTTTGTTCTTTAAAGCACAAAAGTTCTAAACTTTAATGAAGTTCACTTTATTTATATTTTTCTTTTGTTATTTGTGCTTTTAGTGTCATATCTAAGGAACCACTGCCTAATTCAAGGTCATAAACAGTTACTTGTATGTTTTAAGAATTGTATAAAGCCATACAGCTCTTACATTATACAAATCTTACATTTAGGTCTTTGATGTACTTTGAATTAGTATTTGTATACAATGTGAGGTAGGGATCCAACTCCATTCTTTTTACATTTTTAAATTTATTTTTATTTTTTAAATTATCACCCAAGGATATGTTTATTGATTTTAGACGAGGAAGGGAGAGAGAGAGAGAGAGAAAGAGAGAGAGGAGAGAGAAACACATGTGAGAAAGAAACATTGATATAAGAAAGAAACATTGATCAGTTGCCTCCTGTATGCACCCTGAAGGGGGATTAAACCCACAACCTAGGTATGTGCCCTGCCTGGGGATCGAACCTATAACCTTTCAGTGTACAGGACAATGCTCCCTCCAGCTGAACCACCCAGCCAGGACCAACTCTATTCTTTTTTGAAATTAATTTCTCAAGTAACACTGGCTAATAAGATTATATAAGTTTCAAGTATATAGTATTATAATACATTATCTGTACAATACATTGCATGCTCATCACCCACAGTTTAGCCTCCTTTAGTCACCATATATTTGACCCCCTTTACCCTCTTCAACCTCTGCTCATCCCCCTTCCCTCTGATAACCACCATACTGCTTGTTGTCTGTGTCAATGAGTTTTTTGTTGTTATTTTGTTTGTTCATTTGTTGGCTTGGTTTTATATCCCCATATGAGAGAAATCATACTTTTGTCTTTTTCCGTATGACTTATTTCAACAAGGATAGTACTTTCAAGATCTATCCATGTTGTTGCAAATGGCACCAGTTCCATTCTTTTGTATGTAAATACCATCCAGTTGGCATAGCGGCATTTGTTGGAATGACTATTTTCCCCCCATTGAATTGTGTTGGTACCCTTGCTGAAGATCCATTGTTTATAAATGTATGGGTTTATTTCTGGACTCTCAGTTCTAGTCCAGTGATCTGTATGTCTATCTTTATTCCAGTACCACACAGTCTTGATTACTATAGCTTTGCAGTAAGTTTTGAAATCAGAAAGTCGAGCCTTCTAACTTTGTTCTTCTATAGCATTATATTGGCCGTTCTGGATAATTTGCATTTTCATACAGATTTTAGGCTCAGCCTGTCTATTTCTGCAAAAAGTGCTGCTGGGATTTTCAGAGAGATTGCATGGATCTTACAGATCAGTTTGGGGAGTATTGCCATCTTAGCGATATTGTCTTCCTCCCAATTCATGAACATCAAATGTCTTTTAACTTATTTAGGTCTTATTAATTCCTTTCAACCATGTTTTATAGTTTTCAGTGTATGAATCTTACACTTCTCTTGTCAAATTATTCTGAATACTATATGTTCTTTTTGATCTTATTGTAAATGAAGTTGTTTTTTTAATTTTATTTTCAGATTATTTTTGCTGGCCTTTAGAAGAAATAAACTTGATTTTTGCATTTTGATTTTTGTGTCTTGCAACCTTGGTATACTTGTTATCAATTCTAAGAGTTTTTTATGGGTTTATATACAAAATTACACCATTTACACATAGAAATAGTTTTACTTCTTCCTTTCCAATCTGAATGCCTTCTTAATTTTTTCTGCTTCATTGCTATAGCTAGAACTTTCAGTACAATGTTGAAAACGAGAGGTGAGAGAGCACATCCTAGACTTGTTCCTGATCTTAGAGGAAAAGCTTTTAGTCTTTCACCATTAAGTGTGAGTAATTAAGTGTTAGCTGTGGGCACATTTTCTTTTTAATTACAGCTTTTCCATGACCTGGAACTGTTTCTTGCTTGTGCTTAGGAGGCTTTATCTGCTTTGGATAAATCGTTTTTCATCAGGACACCATTGGCTGGTTGTTCATTGTCAGTATAATTTTTTATTACTGGCCTCTTCTGGGATTGAGGACCTATCTGCATGTGACAGCTCTGTCTTTATGGTCTCCTGGAACACAAACTCCCAAAGTTAGAAGTGCAGTGTATGTGGCCTGTTGTGAGGATAAGGTCAGTGGTTTGGGGAAAGGAAGTGGATTCTCTTAGAGAAGTGCTGGGGGTGGGGGGAAGAATAGTCTAGGTTCTATAACCTTCTGTTGGGTGAATAACTGGGGACAAGCAGAGCTTGTGGGCTGAGTCACAGCTTGGGATTCTGAGATGCTGAAAGAAGTGTTTTCAGTGTTTTCCAAGATGCATTTCAAGTAGCACATTCCTAACCTATTTTGAAAAACAAATTTTAAGGTCATATATACTTGAAAAGTGCTCCATGGTATGTACCCCACTTAGAGATTTATTATACATCTTACTGCATAAATTACTTGGAGTCAGTCTAGGTTGGTGGATCAGAAAACTCAAAATATAGCGTCTTAAGCAAAAAAGGAAGTTTTTTTCTTACTAACCACTCAGAGTTGAGCAGTACAGGGCTGGGTGAGTGGCTCTATGGTTCAAAGTGGCTGCTCCTGCTCTTGTCATCACATTTACATTCCAGCCAGTAGAAAGGAGAACAGGCAAGTCAACACAGGCTTATTTTTTAATGACATGTCTGGAAGGGACACAAGTCACTTCTGTGCATATTCTGTTGTCTAGGTTTTTGTCAGATGGTCATTTCCAGCTACAAGGGAGGCTGTGAAAAACATCTCCAGCTAGGCAGATATATGTGTACTCAGTTAAAATTTGAGAGTGCTATTATCAAAGAACGACAAAGAGAATGCATATGGAGGACAACTAGTCATCTCTGCCACCGACTCCTGCAGCATTCCACCCCCTCCAAGACCCGAGTGCCAACAGCAGGCCCTTGCAAAACTGCTGGATTGTTACCTGGAGCGTGTTAGTCAGTGGGCTTTTCTGGAACAGAACAAGGCTGATATCGAGCATGCAGAGCTGCTGGGATATGAATAATATGTTTTTGAGTTTGGAAATTTTCTGTTCTAACTTCTGGGAGGAATAGCTAAACCAAAACAAAACAAAGAATATGACACACACCCTAAGTGAGAGGGGCCAGTGCCAGCCCAAATATTTGTGCACCAGCCAGCCTTTGGGATGGGACAGAGGAACCAACGCAACCTCTTCTTGGGTGTATTGAGGCAGAGGCAGGCTACACTGCACACCTGTCCCAGGTGTGAGAAGGCTGCCCGAGCTGAGGGCTGATGGTGCTGGGTAGCCTATTGGCCATCAGGGCGGGGCAGCTGAGGAGGTTTCTCCACGGAAACATCTCTGTGGGAATGAGACTGGGAAAAGGGGGAGAAAGTATGGGCTTTCAAACCAGTCCAGCTCTGTCACTCTACCTGGGTGCTATCTCGCACTCACCCTCCTCTCAGAGGGTCTGTCTCCTCATTTGTAATATGGAGGTATGAGTCCTTGTCTCCCAGGGTCGTAGTGAAGATCCAATATAGAAAACATAGTGCCTAGAGCTCCTTGCCCTCCTTTTCATATCACGAGGACACTGGGCCCCACTACTCAAGGCAACATTAAACTTCACCTTCAGTGGTCTCAGAGGCAGTCCCAACCACACTGAAGTCAGCGGATGTCTGATGAGACCGGAAGAAGCAAGGCAGGGAGAAAACACAGGACAAAGAGCCCAGAGACAGGCTTTGAGCCCAGCTCTGCCTCTTGCTCCATCCTGGCCCCTCTCTGGGCCTCAGCTTCCTCCAGGTCAGGCACAGGAGGGGGACTCAATGTCCTTGGGTCTCTTTGGCCCCTCGAGTTGGGTGGCTCTGGCTCTTACCTCAGACTTGTGCTCTTTTCTGAAGAGCAGATGAGATATTTTTCTTGATTTTTCAGTCTGTGTTTTTTCCACACCCTTCTACAAAATGTTTCCCTGTGCTAATTTATTTGGCTAGGAAGGTTTGCTGTGAGAGATACCAAACAGGAAATGGCTGTCATAGCTGCTGTCTGCTCTTTTGTTGTTTTAAGGCTTTCTCTTGCACAGCGTACCTTCTCTGCCTTGGTTGGTATTGATTTAAGTGGAAAGGGAAAGGGAAAGGGAAACCCATTTTTAGAAGGGAACATTTTCCTTTAGGTTCAGGGTTTACTGAAGGTTAATGATCATACACAATGGCAGTATTAAGTGGCTCCTTTACACCACAGGGCTTTTGCACATGCAGTTCCCTCTGCCTGGAATGCCTACTCTTCTCTGTTTTTCTAGTTAATTCTACTTCTTTAGGAGTAAGCATCACTCCCTCAGAAAGCCTTCTTGACCTTCCAGTCTAGGTTGGTTCCCTGGAGCTATTCTTGCAGAGCCCTCCTTAAGTACACTCATCTCGGTTTGCAAACCCACGTCCATGAATGTGATTTTTTTCGTTGATTTCTCCCCACCCACTTGCAAGTGACCCATAAGCTCCACAAAGGCAGGAACCATCTCTGGTTTGGCTTGCCACAGTACCCTCAGTGCCTGGCATGACACCTGACACATAGTAAGCACCCAGTCCCTACCTGTTGAGTGAACGAGTGAAATTCCTCACTTCCTTTACAGCCCAGGCAGGCTGGGAATGACACTATGACTGTGGGTTGCTCTTTGGCACGGTCCTCTCTGTCCTCTCACTGGGCCACCCTCCTCTTGTAGGTCTTTCGTGTTTTCCTTCTCCCAAGGCCTTGTTCCCACCCTATCACGGCATGTGAAAAAATTCATCCAGGGCCAAGGTTGGTGCTGGCAGCCCATAGCGGTTTCTTTCCCAGCTACTTATGATTTACTGGAGGAGAAGGGACCTCTGAAGACTGGGAGACCTTCTAGGCCAAAAACAATGAATCTTTAATGGTGGAACTTCAGGCATAATGAAGTAGGGGGAAGAGGTGAACTTCCTATCACTCCAGGGCCATATATGATACCAGGCTGGACAAGATCCTGACACACATTAATACATTCTCTTAGAATTCAAGGGTTCTAAAGTCAGTAAAATCTTCTGAGCCTCGTTGTGAATAGAACACCGTGTTGGCACACCATGTCTGCATGAATGTGTGCGTGCATGTGAGCATGTGTACGTGTGTGTGTTTGTGCACATGAGTGTGTGTGTGTGTATGTATGTTATAAATTAGGTAGAAGGAACGAGAGACGAAGACATGGGCCTTGGTTTGGAAGACCCATAGAAGGCAGGACCTGCAGAGGATCTGGTGTTGAGCTGCTTATCAGGCTGGCCTGCTAGCGATAGCAAGGTCTGCCTCCGGGGGCTGGACTGGCCTCCGTCCTACAGGCTTGCTCTTGCTTGTCAACGTGACAAAACAGGATTACCTTTGTAAGTGAGTTTTCATGCATCTCATGGGAAGGGCCCATTCCTGTGTGGTCCCAGGAGGCGTGTGACCCTCTGTCCTAGGCCCAGGGCCAAAACCTGTTCTGGAACCAAGCATCAGGGCTTGGTTGTGAACTCTGAGCCAAAGGAAGCCCCTCCTTGCCAAGAACAGGTCTGGGAGCGGCAGGACCAGAGTGTGACCTGCCACTTGTGAGGGTGTCTTGAGGATGAGGCCTGGAGATGCAGGAAGGAGGCCCTGTGAGCCCAGGTGGGAAGGGAGCAGCAGTCGCCATGCCATTATGGAGGGGCTTCTGAGCAAGGGGCTTCTGTGAGGGAAGCGGGAGCATGGGGTAACTTTCTGGGATAACTCAGGTGGCCAGAGAGAAATTTGGGAAACAGGGTGAGTTACTCAGGGAGGTTTCTAGTAGGGGATCAGACTCCAAGGGAGGGAAAGTTACGGGAACAGGGTGTTCAGGATCACTCCAAAAGGTAGGTCAGCAGCTTATCTTCCAAACAGAACAGAGGCTGGCGTCGGATCCCTAGTCCCTGCCAGCTCTGTCCCCAACATCATTTTAGAAAGAAGAAAACTGGGGCTGAAGGGTTAATTGGCTGAACATTGTGTCTCTCAGACAAAAAGGTTTCAGGAAGGTGAAATCAGAGACATGAATGTACCATGGGGAAAACGAGCTCCCCAAACCCAAAGTATAATTAACCATCATAATCTCAGAGATCTAGGCCTGACAGAGAGATTAGCCATGTTTAGAAGGACATTCCCTTACCACTTGCTCCTGCCCAGATAAGAGAAGTTGCATAAGGCCACAGGCAAAGGAGCCAGGGAGTGGCAGACAAGAAAAACATTTGCTGAGGGAGGTCACCTTGATCTGAGGAAGCCATTGTGCTAAGATTAGAGCTGGCCCTCCGAAAGGTTATGCACCAGGTGGGCCCAGGCCCCGTGCGTCCCACTGCATGTTGAAAAATGAAATCTGGATCCTGTTCGAATTTTTAAATCTTGGTTGAAAAAGTGAAGAGATTGCTTCTCCTTGACAGGTTACTGAATGTTGTTTTTCAGACTGTATAAACCATCTGTAATTTGTGATCTGAGATACCAAAGTAGTAGGTTTTTCTTTGTGCGAATCCTGCCTTCTCAATTCCACCACATCTTGAGATCCAGAATTCTTTTCATGTTGTATTAAGTCCTGTTTTTAAAGGCAAAGCTGTTTTCCCTCTCGGGGAAAAAAAAAAGGAGAGACAGATGCACTAACATTATCTGAAAGGTCAGATTAACATTTTCCCCTAATAATTAAGACTTTGTGCTAGACAATCACTACATTATTTCTTTTAAAGATGATAGATGTCTTTTGAGAGTTTAGACACTTTTCTGAGTCTTTTATTGGCTTTCAAATCCACAAGGAACACGGGGGACCTGGAAGTGGTCTGAGAGGTGGTGTGAGGGGTCAGGAAATAAAACTCCTCATTTCCAAGGGCTGGGGTTACACTGTCCCGCTTCCTTAAAAGACTGAATGGCAATTTAATGCTACTCGACAGAGGTCACCTGCTCTCCATATCACCAAAGATGGACAAGGGGTCCCGGGGCTAAGCTGTACACACTCATGGCTGCTGAGTGTAAGGGGTGCTCTGGCTCGCTTCCTCTGGAGGCTTTTTTATTTTTAAGGATACATTATCATTTGTTCAAAAGGGTGTAGGGATGTTGGCAGACCTCATAAAGCTTTTCCTGTTCCTTGGCTATTTCTCCCTAGCCTCCGGTCCACACTGTGGGCCTCCTGACCTGTTCTACTTTAGGAAACTGAATTCCACTTGGATGGCTGACTGTGCATAGCCTGCAGGGCAAAATGAGAATCTGGTCTGGGCCAGCCAGTCACCATTTCAGCCACTTTTCATCCATGCCATGGAATGAGGTGGCTGTCATGTGAACTGCACCTTTTCCAGGGCAACACTATGGCCTTAGAGGTCACGCTGGGGTTTCCAAAAGCAAAGACATCCTGTTCTGGAATTTAAATAGACAAGCCTAGCATTTAAGGAGTGTAAAGTAATCTTCAAAGAGGGCCACTTTAAGAGTGATGTTTATGTAAATGCAAAACCCCATGAATTCACTTCAGGGCTCTTTTTTTAAACCCTCACCCAAGGATATGTTTATTGATTTTAGAGAGAGGAAGGGGGGAGGGGGCAGAGAGAGAGAGAGAGAGAGAGAGACATTGATGTGAGAGAGAAACATCTCTTGGTTGCCTCCCATATGTGCCCTGACCAGGGATCGAACTCGCAAACTTTTGGTGTATGGGACAGTGCTCCAACCAACCGAGCTCTTAAGAGAAACTCCGAAAGATCTCCCCAGGGCAGAAATTCAATGTCGATTACAACAGTACCAATTACATTGGACATAGGTGCTCTCACTTCATTCTCAGGGCAGCCCTATGAGGCAGGTGTTACCATGCCCAGAAGAGGAAACTAAAGCTTTGGTTATAGCAGTGGAGAGAGGCAGAGCAGCACCACATCTGGCTCATCTGGATTAAACTCATGCTCCTATTATACCAGCTGACCCTCAAGGAGAGAACTGGGTGAACTGGTCTCCTTAGGACTTTTATCAGGCAGAAATCTCAGAGACAACGATATTAATGAAACCCAGTGTTTTCATTCACCTTCCAGATGATGCCTAATGATCTCAGAAGCAAGCTCAGTGTTGGTATGGTTAACATATGACCTCCAGAGAAGGGGCTGATGAGTAAAACTGTAGGGCTCCCCTTGCCTTCCCAAGTTAGGCCCAAGAGATATGTAGAAAACAGGAAACACAGAAATTACCTGGAAAAGTGCATAGAATCAGCTTCTTCAGGAGCCAAGCAATTTAGATAGCTAATTGGTGGCAACCCAGATTGGTCCCCAAGAGAGCCTAATGTACCGAGGATGAGATGAATGCCAACTGAAAACCGTGGCCGCCTCATTTGTCTTCATAGCACCCTGGGTATCGCTAGCATAGCACCTATTTCATACTCTGTTTCAGCCATGTCCAGGTTTTCACAACCTGTCTCCCCCACTGGTCCATGAGCTCTGTGAAGGTATGGCTAGTGTCCCCCCACCAGGTCCCCTGGGAGGTGATTTGTGCCTGGCACATGGTAGATAGAGGCTTGGTTGGACTGAATGGAGAAAAGTCTATCTTAGAAGTAGCTGAGAGGTGCCTCTTGGGTCTTCCTGGCACACACTGTGGTTAGAATGTGGAATTAATAACTCCCAGTTTTTCAACTGGCTTGGAATAATGGGAACAGAGTTGAACTACAAGTGAGGAAAACCGATTCAAATTCTGGCTCTGCTCTTTTCTAGTTGGGTGATTTGGGATAAGTTATTTAATCCATTTGAGTTTGAGTTTCTAGCATAAAATTCTAATTAACCTAAGGTTTGTTAAGAGAAATAAATGAGCCCTGGCTGGTATGGCTCAGTGCTTGGAGCATCATCCTTTAACAAAAGGTTGTGGGTTTGACTCCAGGTCAGGGCACACACCTAGGTTGCGCGTTCATCACCGTCTGGGCATGGGCATGTGTGACTCCCAGTCCAATGCATACAATCCCATGGCCCTGCGTGGATTCCTGATCTCAGTGCACGGGAAGACAAGCAATTGATGCTTCTCTCGCATTGATGTTTCTCTCCCTCCCTCTCTCTTTCTAAAAAAGCAAATGAAAATGTCCTCCATGAGGATTAAAAAAAGAGAGAATGAGAGGGAGAAATAAATGAGATCACAGACAGAAACACTGTAAATGGGAAATACAAGGTGGATAATTTTTGCGTTATTGAAAAGACATAATGAATAATGTAATAGGCCTAGGGTTTTGTTTTGTTTTTTGATGTAATCTTAAAGCCTCTCTCCTCTACTGCAATCACCATCCAAATCAAAATATAGAACATTTTTAGAACCCTAAGAGGCTCTCTCAGGGGCCTTCACAGTGAAACTCCCAAAGACAACTATAGATTGGAATTTCCTGGTCTCTAGTCTTAAGATTGTACCTGAAAAGTCATCATTGTCATCTTCATCTTGTTAAAGATGTTATTATTTACTTTTAGAGAGATGGGAAGGGAGGGAGAGAGAGAGGGAGCGAGACATTGATGTGAAGAGAAACATCAATCGGCCACCTCCTGCACGTGCCCCGACTGGGGACCAAACCTGCAACCCAGGTGTGTGCCCCAATGGACCGGGAGTGAACCAACCACCTGAACCACACTGGTCAGGGCTGAGAAGTCTGCTTGTTTGGTCCAACTCTATAATCCCAGCTCCCCTTGCTCTGCCTTCCAGTTGTGCGTGTGCACTGGGTTCTCCCATCAAAAAAAGTTGCTTCATGAGCTGATGAATGCAAGGCCACCCTCAGGGCTCCAAGAGCATGGAGCCCTCCTAGACTGGAAGCTGACCCTCTAGGAGGTTTCCGTGACCTCTCTCCATGCCTCAGGCTGGACATACATATTTCCCTCTACCATCACAGTTCCTTAACCGTACACTCATCTGACTCAGAATCATTCGGTCCCACCAGTCTGTGAGTTTCTTAAGAACCTAGACCACTTTCCTACCCATTGTGTATCCTTTGGTCCTTGGCATGCCCGTAGGTATCTGTGAAACCCAGCTGAGTCGTAGAGTTGGGTATGGGGCAGGGCATTAAATTTGGCAGGTGCCGGATTTACTGCCTGTGTCACCTATCTATTAATTTACAAAACATCACGTTCTGCTGCGGTGGGAGACATTCTAAAGATATACAAATAATTTTCTGATGTGTGCATTTGTTTATTAGTATTTTGAAAGAAAAATGACCAAACATCAACCACAAAGCCAGCAGCCAGTGCTGCACAGCTCAGAGCAGCAGGGGAGAGAATCTGCAGGCTTGCTCCAAGTTATGGTGTTGAAAAGTCAAGCTCCCTGGAGGTGAATTCCTGTGCCAGCAGCTGCTCCTCAAACGTACAAAGCAGGGTTGGAGCAGGCCTGGTACGCCTTGTGCTCTATGCACGTATTGCTTGCATAGCTCACTAGAATGTGTTTTTATAGGGAGAGCTGCAAAGCTGGTTCTGTGCTTTCTCTATTTTTTCTATCTTCTGACCCAGTGTTAACTCACCTGGGGTGTGTTGCCTTCACTGCCTTAGCTCAGTCCCTTATTTTGCTTCACTGGCATTACCAGTCTCCATGTTCTGTTCTCCGTCTTCTTCAGACTGCTGCTGACATAACCACCAGGGTGATATCTGACCTTGTCATCACCACCTGCTTAAAGCCCTTTCATGCTTCCTCACTGTCTTAAAGATAAATTTTTAAAATAACAGCTTTATTGAGATAATTCACATGCTACAGTTTGCCTTTTTAAAATGTACAGTTCTGTCATCTTGAATATATTCACAGTGTTGTGCAGCCATCACCACTACCTAATTCCAGAGCATTGCCATCTCCCCCAAAAGAGACCCTTTACCCATTAGTACTCGATCCCCCTTCCCCTTTCCTTCTAATCCCTGGCAATCACTAACCCACTTTTGTCTCTTTGAATTTGTCTATTCCGTGCACTTCGTAGAAACGCAATCATACAGCATGTGGTCTTTTGTGTCTGGCTTCATCATGTTTTCAAGGTTCATCCAAGCTGTAGCATGAATCAGAACTTCATTTCTTTTTATGACTGAATAATATTTTACTATATAGATTTACCATATTTTATGTGTCCATTCATTTACTAATGGACATTTGGCTGTCTCTGCTTTTAGGCTTTTGTGGAAACTTCTGTTATGAATGTTTGTATACAGATTTTTGTGTGAACAAATGTTTTTGTTTCTATTGCATCTATGCCTAGGAGTGGAATTCTTGGGTTGTGTGATACTTAAGGATAGATTTCAACTCCTTAGCCTGAGGCCCATTCTGGGCTCTGCCCTCGGCCCCTGCCATGCCCTGGCCCAGACCCACTCTCCTCTCTTGCCAGAGTAGGTGACTGCAGCCCTCCGAAAATACCACACCCTGATACTTCCTGTCCTTTTACATGCCATCCAGACCCTTGGCCTGGCCTGCTTTTCTCTAACCTTTGTGCCGGGGTAACTCCATCAAGGTTCAGTTGAGGCACCAACACCAACTGGGGATTCTACAATGAACAAAACAAATCCCTGCTTTTTGGTGTTTATGTCAGAATGGGGAAAATAGGTAAAAAGAAATACAACAATGTATTAACATGCATACATGCAGGGAGCTAGTAATTTACTGAACATTTATTCAGTGTGAAATTGTTGCTGTCCCAACAGGAACAAGAATTACGTTTCCTTGCGGTCTTTGTGTGTGTGTCCAGGAGTGCCCATATGATTAATCCTTGTCAGTGGAATGTGAATAGAAGTGATTCGTGTTGCTTCTGGGAGAGGGCTTCTAAGAAGTGGGTGGGTTTTCTCCATATTCTCTCTTTCTCCCTGCTGCTGGGTGCATGTGACTTTGAGGCCGGTCCTCATAGCAGGCCTCAAAGGGATGGCAGGTCCATGAGCCAGAAGGAGCCCAGGTACCTGAGTCCCCATGTGGAAGGAAGCGTGTGCTGGCCAGAAACATTGCACGGGGCTGATACAGGAGTGAGAAATACGTTTCTGTTGTCCTGGAGCATGGAGATGCCTCACTTTTCTTATCATGAAGGATGAGTATTTCCCATTTTACCCCCTTACCCCCAGCCACACAAAACAGGGGGTTATAAATACCCATAAGTTTGTTTATCACTGCAAGAAAACAAAAAATGTTTATTTTCTTTCTTTCTGCCTTTTAAATACCCACAACATCTGCCACAGTATAAGCACTCCAAAAATATCTGTCAA